>JABUQX010037969.1:0-42500 GCA_015478945.1 Trachelipus rathkii
CATTTAATTAAATCATGTGCACTAATCTGAGTTAAAGGCAGTATAAAACATAATGGTTATTAAAAGCAGTAAAACCAGTGCTAAAAACAAAAGCCATACTGAATCCTTACAGGTGTTACGGGTTAACACCATTCTATGTGATTTACTGATGTCACGGGGGCTTTTAAGGTAAGCCTGTAAATCGTTAATACGTTTTTAATATTAAAAATTTCAAGACGTGACAATTGTATCAGCTAAAATAGAATGTTATAGTATCAGACATCTCTTTTTTTTTTCCTTTCTGACATAACAATTTTTAAAAATTTTTATAAATTAAAAAGAATATTAAGTAAAATATAAAAAGATGTCTGTAAATGAGTCTCAGTTTTACGGTTCGCCGAAAAACGTTTTTTAATTTGTATGTTCTGTATTGGAGAGTAATTGCAAATAAAAAACGTTGTGCTAGACCAATGACTCATAGAGTTACTAATATATGATATCTTTGTTCATTCGTGCCTAGGGGACGAATAATTATGCGCTGGAGTCCCTGCGGCGCCCCGACGTAACGCACGCGGAGCGTCGAGCGACGGACGTACGCCACGTCGTGATCACGAGAAGAGCTGATGGGGCGCCCTACCCCGCGCGCACTAGAGGCGTGCGCACGCCCAGGCGGCAGGCGTCAACTTTACACCGACGCGGAACCTCATCGACATTGCTGCCGCTCTGCGACAGTTTCACACAGCGGCTCCTCCCTGCGGCGTTCACGCGTGTGGGCGGGGGTGTACGCGCGTAACGATAGCCGAGAGCGGGGCGTCGTACATCGTCAAAAGCGCTCCCCTTACTATCCATACGAACTCACCCCTCGTCCTGTTCGTGCGAGGCGCCTTGTCGGAGTGCGTCCACCGCCCGCGATGCGGAACTTCGTCGGCGAAGGATCAAACCTATGCCCATTAAGCGAGTACCCTCCCTGCCGCCCGTTTAACACGAGCGGCGAGCTTAGTGCGCTTTAAGCACGGTCGTGTTGTCTGACCGCCGTAAGTCGTCATCTGGGTCTTTGTTCTGCTTGACTGCGCGGTATCCGGTCTCCGTTCGCCTCACCGCTCGTGCGCTGACCTGGTGTGGCCCGATTTAGCTACGTCATAGCGCTTGAATATGGAAATCTACTTAATCTTGCTCCTCTGATATATGTTCCAACTAGTGGGCCTCAGTCCAGCATCAGAACAAAATAACTATGTCGCTTAAGACTTCGTAGGACCTCCGGGCTGGCAGCTCAAGGAAATCTACATAATCTTAGACTCGTTGTTCATATTGAAATGATTTCTTAGTTTTGTTTTAGAGGATGAGCCATCAAGAGATTTGAATTTTCATTCAAAGATGAATCTATCAATTGCCTTACAGTACGATGGTCTGTATTCCAAAGGTAGATGTGATTGTCATCAGTTAAGGTCTGAATGAACCTTCAAAGCTTCGACTTGATGGAATCTCCGTAATGCGAGTCTGGAAAAAGGCTTATCATCATGATGAGGCCATCAAGGACGTTGGCATGGCTGTTAATCCAAAGTGAGCGAGGCACACACTAATATCTTTAATCGACCGCCAGTGTGAATTCTGTAAGGCATAAGAAATGATGTATATCTGTGGTACTGTGGATGCGTGAGTGTCTCCTGATGTGGTAGTGAATTAGGTACAGTTGTCTGTCCAATCTAATGGGATGAGCTTCTGTCCTCTGTACCAAGTGTTTCTTATCCCCTGTTTGCTTTTTTATGTGGTGTGTTAGTTGTTTTTATGCTATAGAGATCTGCGTTCGCCGTTACCCTCTTCTTCAACGGAGTGTCCGATAGTGAAATTTGTGTGTCTCGATAATCCACCGTAAATGCCATGATGTGTGTGCGCGTTCTGTGTGAATCTGTCTGTGTTCCTGTATAGAGTGTCCAAGTGTATTTGTGTGCTAGGCCTTACCTCCTCCCAAGAACTTCACAGCCAGGCCTCCATTCAAATACCTTCTCAACCCTTGACCACTCTTTGCCTTTGTCATTCCCATCACTCACTTTTTCATCTTCTCTTCTCTCTTTGGTTTGTGTTCTGTTGCTTTGTTTCTTGAGTCTCTAGACCTGTTTATATTTCGTGATACTTCTCTTTATACACAGGTTGTTTTCGTAAAGTTTTTCACTTTAAAATTTTACCAACTTCCTGGTGTGCACATCAATCAGTATCTGTTCACAAAAGTAGAGTAATAACTCAAGGATGTACTATTCACTAATTATACTCATATCCTCTATAAACCTGTAACGAAACTAAGTAATCCTTAAAATCTCCCATCCATAGATACTCGTGGTTCACATATACCTACACGTATTTCTTAATAATGTAGTACCCTCCATTATTACCTCTGAATTTAACATAATATGTGATGAGTTTTTATTACTCACTCACGTGCTCAATGGAGAAAACGTATCATTAATTAATTTTTAGGTTAGTCTTGCCACATCCTATCTATACAATCGCTCACCTTCCACATTTGCCCATAATAACTATACAATTGGATATGATGAGAGAAGCAATAATTCTTCTAACTCAACTTCTCAAAAATACCTCCCAACTTTCCCACCCTTCTTTAAATCTTAATTACTGACCCTAATCGTATTTAGACTATACACAGTAATTATTAAATTTTCATTCTATAGAAAGTTTCGCGTATCAAAATGTTTATTCATTGTGACTTAAAAAGCTCCAAAAGTTGTGACTCATATACCTCAATCAAGTCTCAGGCTTACGATTCAATCATATCTAGCAACCGAACTCTTGTACTTTTAAGTAGGATCAACCCCTCACTATACACCAACAGATTCCTCATACCTTGTATTAACCTCAGGCCATGCATAAAATGGCAACCACCATAGTGTGCGTATCTCCTGACTATACACCTCCCCCATACTTTTGGAGGACAGCATAAATTCTAAGTAACGATTCTCCACGGAATTCGTCTTCGCGACGCTCTAGTGACAACAAAGAGCCCTCTCTTGTACTCCAGCCAAAAATAACCAGAGTTCTACAGGTAGTACTTCTATCTTTCGCTACTCCTAGCTTTGTCAAAGTGGCACCTTCCTACCTTCTTATCCGGCACTATTTATAAGTAGCTATAATGTTGGGAAGCAATCCACTTGATTTATTTATAAGTGCGAGTGTCAACATGAGAATGTCGGTGTGGTTCCGCTATTTCGTCTGAACAGTTCGTTGGTTTTAGTATATCCATCTCGCCGCCATCTTACCGATTGGCTGACGCTTCGACAATCTAGCATATCGAAGTTTGGTCTAACTCTACACTTGGTGGCCACTCTAACATACTAAAAAATACAACAAAAAAAAATAAGAAACAACATATAGCCGTCTATGTAGAACCCGCTCCTCCTATTGTTTCACTCCGGCTTTGGACACCGTTGACGAATAGTCTTTGGTATGAGCATTGCTAATAAATTTTCTCAGAATGGGCGACGCGATTCAATTATAAATCATGTAGTGCATATAAACGATGTGTAGAATCTCCCTTGTTTATATATTATTTGATGTGATATGTTGTTTATTAGTGGTGATAAACATCTGTGGTGAGTGTGTAAGTAAATCTGTAGTGATGTAAGTTAAATTCTGTGTATGATGTATGTAAGTCAAATCTGTTAGTGTAATAGTTGTATGAAGTAAATATGTATAATATATATACTTAGTAGATTGTTATGTGTAAGAAATATGTGTTCGATGATGTATAAGTATAAATTCTGTTGTGTGTAAGTAAATTGTGATTGTACTATATATGATATTATTATTTATATATTATATATATATTATATATATAGATATAATATATATATATATATATATATATATATATAATATATTATAACTATTATAAATATATAGATATATAATTATATATTATTATGAGTGTATATAGTAATAAATCGTATATATATAGGTGATTTATATATATATATATATATATATATATATTATACTAAGATATTATATAGTATATATAGCGTCACGTTTGGCTCAATGGGTTAAGGCGTGCTTGTTAAGGCTCACTTTAAAAACGCGGATTCCCTCTCAGTTAGGGTTCGGGATCTTCGGTTCTGCCAAAGTGACGATACATTAAGAATTGCTGTTCAGTCGGAGATGTCCTGTAATATTTACTTATGTGAGTTTACGACATAGTGTATTACCACTATCTATACACACCAAATCACGTACAACTACAAGATTAGCCAACAATCCAACAGAACAATCTATTCACATACAAATCACTCTTCTCAATGCTTCTCTCACTAGAAAGGCCGCGTATTAGGATGCGAACCTCGCCTGACTGGTGGCAAGTACTCCAACTGCGTTGCGTGACAGGGGTTTGCTATCGACCTCTCAATATTCTGTGAACTTACACTTTGGTCAGGGAACCATAGAAATCTTTCCCGACCAATTTCCGATCTTCTGGATTGAGGTACTTCGAACTTCGGGAGTGAGGTTAGTGGTGAGAAACATATTAGTCGTGAGCATACATGTATAAAAAAGAATAATTAAGACATCTTTATATCAAATTGGCTTAACTGTTATGAACCTTTCTTTTAGTCGACAAATCATCACGTGTTTTAATTATTTTAATTATTTTTTGCTTGTTTAGAACTTAATTCACTTTAAAAATATTTTAGTTTTTTTTTTACTAATGACATTTATTAACTTTTCTTGTTCAAAAAGAATGGGAGAATCAATTATAAATGATGAGCAGAAAGCATTAAATTATTCTCTTTGTATGTAATTTTAATCTTAGCATTTATCTTTCAAATTCACTCTTGTAAAAAATATAACATTACTTATTAATGAAATGTTTAAAAGCAATAATGAAAGTTGCTTAAAAATTTATATTTTATTATTATTATTATTACTTATGTATTATATTATCTATTATTATTCAGATTTTTGATTATTATATATTATTATTATTTTATTATTATAGTATTTTTATATTATCATTATCTATGAAAATAACACGATAGTAGTCTGCAAAATGATGGTTTTTATTTGTGTTTCTACAGGAAACGATTGAAAATAGCAAAATCATCGTCTTTTATCTCACCTATTTCTGATCAAATAAATTGAACGAATCTATTGATAACTTATTAAGGCTTGGCATGGAGGACCACGTTCCATTTTCAAAAATCTTTTTTCTAACTCTGGGTCAGTCTTTTGTAGAGCGAGAACTTTTACATGAATGTGAAATGGTAAATTCTATACAAAAATTCAGGGAAGCTCGCTCACACGCATCACACACAGTACACACACAGACACATCGTACAGCCACATCAACAACGAAATACCACTACAACACCACACACCTGTAGACATCCTACACAACACACGCATATATATATAGTAATATTAGTAATAAGTATATTAATATTATTTAAGTATGGCATAATTGGGACAGTTTTAGTAGTTTCTTTCTGATTTAGGAATATTAGATGGCAGGCGGAGAGTCACAGGTTGTGTTGAAATCCATTGGCCAAATATGGTTTCGTCATTATGTTTATTATGGCCATTCTATATTGCATATGGTTAACGTGGACAGGGAGGTGGTGGCTTGGTAGTATGATTTTTTGAAGTGTGTGTAGTGTGAATGTTAGACAAGTTCATGGGAGAAGTGTAAGTGGTTTATATTTAGATGGATTGGTTTTTTCTGATAGTTTTGCAAAGAATGTGAGCGAAGTGGGAATTGAACTGGTGTGGAGAAGACGAGTAGGTTGTTAGGTCTTTCTCCAGGTTAAAAGATTTTTTTATTATATATGAATATTATTATTATTATTATTTTATTATTATTATTATTATTATTATTATTATTATTATTATTATTATTATTATTATTAATTATTATTATTTATTATTAGTTATAATTATTAGTTCTTATACTATTCATTATTTTATTATTATTATTAGTATTATGTTATATTATTATTTATATTATTGTTATTATTAATTATTTTTATTTTATTTTATGATTATATGTTATTATTATCGTAGTTTAGTTTTATTATATATTATTATTATTATGTATTATTATTATTATTATATTTTTTTTATTAATTAATATCTATTATTATTTTTATTATTATTATTATCTATTACTATTATTTCTCTCCTCTCTCTCTTATTATTATATTAGTTATTATGATTATTAGTTATTGTTGTCTTATTTTTATATTATTAGTTTGTAATTATTTATTAATTATGTCATTATTATTGATTAATTTGTTTGTATTATTATGTTAATTGTCCACTATATCTTATATTAAATTTTAATAGATACAAACCGTTTTCATTGTAAGAATTAAACATAAAAGAGTAATGGATATTACTATATATATATATATTATTATATATTAGATCGATATATATATAAATTTGGAATATTTATTATATATTTGCCCTTATTATATATATGGGTACAATTACTGCTCTCCTTAATAATAAGTATACCTAATAATATAATAGAGATGTGTTAAAACTCAATTGATCTATGCGTCAATGTATTATTGTAGATCTTAAAACAAGACCAGAACATAAGTGGGAAGAGGGTTTAGATTTTAGGTCTGAGTCTCCGGGATTATGCTCTGAAGTGTAGACGAATTATCTGTGCGATTTGCTTTAGCTGATTGTACGTGTGTATCTGAGCATCCCAGATACGCAGTAATTTAGAGTGAGTTCCCCATATCAGCAACCGTATAAACACTTTTCGATTCCGTCATTTTGATGCTTACCAGATGTACAATGTTGATAGGAGAAGGATTTTCTAAATTGCTAATAACTATTGTTCTTATATCGTCATTGAAAGCTTTCACGTTGTAAACTGCATTTACTTTCAAAATTCTTCAGTTTTATTAGAGAATCACTGTTTTGTATAATGCTCTCGTTCTTTCGGTGTTGAGCGCAAACTTAGTGATGCACCATCCTACTTTTTATTCTCCTTCGAACCTCCACTTCTAACGTCTTGCCATCCAAACGGTTTTCCAATCTTTCATCTGAGTATTACTAACTTTTCAATATTTAATTAATAATTAATAATATAATTTTATCAATATACAGATTACTAGTGGATTATTAATGAACTTCAAATTAATTATATAATCGCTAGTCCCATGTGAGCTTTTTTGTCAAAATATGAAAAATAATTTTCATTAGTGAAAGAATAAGATTGAAAAGTGTAAATTCTATAGTAATGTAACTAGTGTATTATAGTTCTGTTCTCTATATTCATATTTTATATTGTGTATGGCATATATCTTAATTAAAATTAACAGGAAAATGACATTTCATGCAGAGTGAAATCACCATAGTATGTAGATGATAATTGATTTATAATTATACACAATAAACCCAGACATAGCATATTAAACATTTGGGTCGGTCCGATGTTTCTAGAAAAAAGATAAGACTAAATAAAGAGATTCAATAAGTGGATTATTCAAGTGTTAAAAAAAAAAAACTTTTTTAGCTACTACTCACTACTACTCACTACTACTACTATACTACTACACTACTACTACTTCTACTACTTACTCTAACTACTACTTCTGTCTAGTTACTGTACTGACTTACTGGTTTAATAATAGTTATTAAATTATAGTGTTAATGCATAAATTTGTATTTACAGACACAGAAATCGCTGTGTGATTTGTGATATTTAGATAACATGTAGGATTGCTATACACAGATTTTCCTATCTATGCTAGGTTCAATATTTATGACATGGTGCAACTAAACCATAAATATGTTTAAATAGGAGGCAATTCCCTAGTATTTCAAGGGACTACTGATATGTGCAACTAGTGTTGTATCCTTCTGAGATGCCCCCGACATTTGATTATACCTGCCTTTATTATATTTAATAAATGATACTAACAAATAATATATTTAAGCAACAACAAAAATATTGCCTCTTCATTGCTGATAGTAATATTAATTGTAGTGATAAAAGTAGCTGAATCTACAATCACATAATAATAATAATAATAATAATAATATACTAATATAAATAAGGAATAAATATATAAATGTACTTCAATATAATTCGTAATACCACACCAGAAAATATTAAAATTAATGATTAAGACTAATTGAGCGTTTCAATAATAATAATATATAATTATAATATATAATAATAATAATGGTTTATAAATTGATAAAAGCGCAACCATCAACGTTTGTTACAGAAATATCAAATAAAAACCTCCAGTTTAAGGTTTGCAAAATGCTATTTATGAAAAGTTTTAACATTAATTACTTGCTAACGTAATTATTCTCATTTCATTATCTATTATTGCTTTTTTGAATCACTTTAAGCAATACCATTTGAATATTTTCTTGTTTATTATGATTTTCGACGATATTTAAATATGTCTCCAATAGAATTATAACATTGAGGCTTGAAGTGAAATGATTGACTTTGGTCTACGTGATTATTGTCATTATATGGCACAACATGATTGTTATTTTAAGTGAAAATAAAAGATTGATACTTTATAAATAATCAATCGTTTTTCAAGCAACTATGCAAGATTTGGAAAGTTAAGAAGGTAGAAATAGATCGTTGATGATAAGTAAGAACAAAAAAACATGATATAGCATTGTCTGAGGGAAATTCGAATATTTGTTATCAAACCTTATTTGATCTAATTGGCAACTCCAATTAACTCCAATTTAATTTAATCTAAAATAAATAATAATAATAATAATACAATATAATAATAAGTAATAATACGTACATAATTAATTAATAAGAAGAATATTACATAATAATTAATAATAATAGTAATAATAATAAATATAATAATAATATATTTATATAATATTTATTAATAATCAATATATAAGAATAATAATTAATTAATAATAATAATAAATAATAATAATACTAATAATAAAGAATAATATAAATACATTAATAATAATAATAATATAATAATAATAATAATAATAGGATAATTCATAATGAGTAAAGCTAGTTGATTACGAGACAATAAACGCTAGTTCTTATATATCAATATAATATGATGACCAATAATAATATACATATAATTATATATAATATACTATATACTATAATATATATATATAATATAATACTATATACTAATATATATAGAGAGTATATACTTATATATATAATTCTATTAAAGTTTCGCCACCAAGTTGGAAAGAGCCAAAAGTAAAATGGAAGATGAACCGAAATATCTACTCCGATTACCTTAACAATTTAAATTATTTCCAGTGGGTTGAGCTCTTTAAGATGAACTCGCCTATATATAATATCTACGCAATATAAAGTAGTGGGCCGGTATAATATACTATAGCTCTTTATACTATCTTATATATATAAATATATAAATGTATAACGTTAGTATATTTATATATAAAATTATTTATAATATATATTAATTAGTATAATTAGTACCATAAAAAATCTAATATATATATATTACATTTCAACACCATCTTCCCAGGTAGGACTTTTCGGCCTGTTCAGTTGAGGCCAGCATCTTCGTTTGTTTGGACCTCGAACACTTTTGACTATTGGAGCACCTTCTAGAAAACTATTTCTTGTGCCCAATGGTTTCCGATGCTATCTTTGTAATATTACTCTAGGTTAGGGTGTTTTGCTTTCAAAAGGACCAAGATAGCTTTGTCATTTAGCTTCTAAATGGCGCTCTCCCACAAGCTTTTCCGAAAAGTCGTGTTTCTGGGCGCATAAGTTCGGTCAATCCAGACTTGTGGGTCTAGGATAATTACATCATATACAAAAAGTAAAGGCCGGATTTTTGCTCTTCATTGCCCCCCTTAGGAATTTGCGAATTATGCTATATATATTCTATATATATATATATATATAGATTATTATATATCTATTATATATACTATATATTATATATATAACTATAAGTATACTTACTATATATAATAACATATATTATATATAATATATAGTTACTCGGGGGCCAAAATTGACCCAAATTGGGACCAAAGACCAATGATCAATACCTATTTAAGATATATCATATATATATATATTATATATATATCTAGATTATATAATATAATATATATATATATAAGTATGTAGTATATATATATATACTACTATATATATATATATATATATAGATATATATTAAATTATTAGTATATACTATATATATATATGTAATAGTGATTGTATATATATAAGAATAAATAAATAATAAATTAATATATATATTACTGAATATATAGTATAGTATATATATAATATAGGTATATATATATATATATAATATATATATGATATTATAAGATTATTATATATTTATATTATATAGTATATATATATGGGATTATATATATTATATATATATAATTAGTATATATATTAGTAGTTAATATCGTTTTAAATCAATATAGAACAGGTTATAACTTGCGTCGCAAATATATTTATAATTTATACTCCTAGGATATGTATTTGGCTAATATTATATAGCTAATCTCTGGAAAAAAATATCATTCACAAATGCATCGAATAATTAGGACGTCATACATTATTTATCATTCATTATTTATTATTATCTCACACTGAAATATATCGTTTTTAATTAGTATTATTCATTATTATAATAGTATATTATTATGCTTATTAATTATTATTATTATTAGTATTATTATTACTTTGATGATTATTTGATCTATTATTATTATTAAAATATCAATTATATAATTAAGTAGTTGGGTATTTAATAAGTATTTGAGGTTTATTTTGTGAAACCAGTAGATTAAAAAAAGATATAATATATTATTTGAATTTGTTGTTGGTGAGTGAAGTAAGTATATAATTTTCAATGAAAATAGCATTATATAAATAATAAGTAAGAGTAAGTAATATTTTAGTCATCAAACTAAAGCTGAAAATCCCAATTGTCCGGAAAACAATAACGTATACCCCATATGATTTTAAACATATATTAAAAAGGCCCCTAATTTTAATTAACTAGGTATAATATATAGTATATTTAATTATAATAATATATATCAATATATATACTTCAACAAATATATATAATTTTAATTAGTGTTGATTATTTATATAAACTAAAACTAAAAACAAATTTTGTGTGAAATATCAATTTATTATAATATATATATAATATTAGTTATTTTTCTCTATATACATAATTAAATATATATATTAGTTAGATAGTATTTTATATTGAGGATATCAATATAAAGGTATATACCATAAAATCATAAATAAGTAGTAGTTAGATATACTACTATTATATATATAAAGCTGTCATGTACGTATAGTAATTTAATATAAATAATTATATAGCTATATATATATATATATAGATATCATATATATATTTATAGTATACTCATAATAATATATATATATATTGGATATATATATAGTAGTCAGTATTATTATTATAGATATATAGTGATATATATAATATTATATATATATAGATATTAAACAATTATCTATCGATATCTAAAATTATTAGTATATAATATAATATATATATTTATTTATATATATATATATATATATAGATACTATATATATATATATACATTATAAACAGTATATATATGTATTATATAAAATATAATATATAGGTTTACTAATTCTTCATAAGTTCGCTAAGTAAATATACTATATATATATACTCAGATATATTATATAGAAATATAGTAATATATATACTCTGCTATATAATATAATATTCAAATGAAGAGAGCAGAGAAAACTCAGCGTATAAAGTATAAAGAATGCAAAAAAAATATTATTCTACTACTATTTTATTCTAATCTGGTGCTAGTAATTTCTTTAAAGAAAGTGCTATAATTACCATAATTATCCTTATTATATATTGTGTTTAGCGATGATTGAACACTCATTAAAGCAAGTTTTGTTAGGGTTTCTATCCCTTATAGAATTTGAAAATAAAAAATGTTGGTACTTTTGGTACCTTTGGGTCTCAGAGCAAAACTAATCATATTTTTTGAGAGTTCAGTGTTGAGTGTATAAGGTAGGTGACTTTAAAATCCTTCACAATCAAATGTATAACCTGTACAGATTAAAAATTAGGTTACCAAAATTCTTAAAATTTTAAAAGATGAGATCGATATGTAGAATGATGTGACTTTGAAAGAGTAGTAGTATGAACTGAATGGCATTCACGAACTTGTTCCATAAAGTGGTTTAGGAAAAATCAATAATCACAAGAAATTGGTCTAATTGCCTTATACTTTATCATTTACACTACGATATTCTCTCATAAGTGGACTCTCAATTCTTTACCTATATACAGAAAGCGGTTCTTTACAACTTCCTAAAAATATGTGAAAAGTTTCATTCAATGTTAAGCTTTAAAAACTTTTTGAAAGTGGTGAGTTTTGCTTTTCAGATATTAATTAAAAAAGCGTTGTTAATCACTAATTAATTGGTAGACTACAATGTAGTGCATATGAGAGATGTAGGAGAATAAAATGTTAAAATTATAAATAAGTTCTATATAAATTTTTGTTTGCACAAAAATTCTAAGTTATATTTTGAGATTTTGAAGAAAAAATATAATATCTGATCCATTCCTCAAGTTACTATCGCTGTAATATGTAATAGCTTTAATATTTCTTCTAGATTGTAACAATCCATCTAAATTTTCACCAACCTTTATTTCGCCCAATTCGTGTGAGTTTTTTAGACTTTGAACAACTAATCTCAAATCTTTCTCAATTTTTTATTCTATTTAAATATGAGTCGCGCTTGTAATAATAAATAATAAACTAATGAATGATTGCTGTCCAAAAGTCTGCATAAATGTGTTTACTTCAGCTTTGTTCTTAACATGGTTGTGAACTCACAGCAGTTGAATATATAAACACCGTTTATTTTCAGTGTTATTTCAGCTATACGTTAGTACATTTCCTCCACATAGAGTATTCTCCTTTATTGCTACATCTATCAACAACAATTGTATAGGATTGAGCATGAATTATTTTATAGAATTTTTATAACATAATAATTATAAATATTGAGAATTAATTATAGAATTTTAGGTTTATAGTTATTACACTTGTACTTTTTTCATTAATTAACTATTAATTTATATTTATTATTAAATTAATAATTAAGGGAAACAAGCCATCAAAAAAATTTGTAGTTGTGAAATTAAATTTCGGAGGGGAGGGTGAGGAGTTTACGGACCCACTGAACTTGTTCCAAATTGTTCTCTACTCTATTAATATATTATAATATCATTAAATATTAAATATATTTATATATATTAATCTTATTGTTAAATTATAATAGATATTATATTATATATTAATGTTTAATATAATATATATATAATTACATATATATATATATATAGTAATATATAATTAATTTACCAAATAAAGGGATATAAAAGTAATATTTAAAAATTAACTAGCAATTTCAAATATTGCAAAAAACATTTTTATATAACAGCTAACAAAATAAATATATTGTTACCTCATATCAGGCTAAAATGATGTTTACCTTCACCTTTTAAATTGCTTAGACTATGATTGAACAACGTTAAGTCATGGTTTCTGAGTAAAGTGTTAGAAACCAATGCAGACTGATGCAGTTTCAACGGATGTTTACAGTCTGAATTTCAAAGTATATAAAATATATTGGTATATAGAGTTTCACGCGTGTTTGTTAGAGATAGAAGTGATAAATAATCTCACCTTCAATCTGAACAATCCCGCGAACATCTGACCAATAGATCCTTTCAGGAGATTACTTGAAAGTGACCAAAATTAATAATAGAATCGATGTAATCTTTTACTTAGATTGGGTAAGGTGGTTATTAAGGCTGACTCACTCATTCTTAAGTGGTTCGGAACCGAAAGAGCAGTGATACAGTAAAATGATATACCTCAATGTTTTTATTTCACTCTACCATCTATGAGATTAGTTCTTCAAACGATCGGCATCCTCATTTTCTTCATATATACTATCAACCAATAAAGTGTGTGTATGTAAATTAAAATTAGCGCTTTAGTAATTTCCAACCGAATTATTAATATGAGAAATCATGTTCAAGCATAAATTCACATTTTCAAGGGTTGGTAAGAGAGCAATATAGAAAATCAACATAAAGTTAAATGGAAGATATCAAAAAGGCTATGAACAATAAAAGGAAAATAGGAACGCGGATAAAGATGAAAATCAATCTATTTTTAAAACATTTCAAGTTAATATTTTAGCTTGCTGAACAATTCAAAGATATAGAAGGAGTTTAGGAAAAAGAGACTAGTTAATCTTCTAATCAATTCTTTGATAGCTCTTATTATAGCTAAGAAAATGAATTGACATTCCAACTTTTCTCCAGTGTTCGTAATAAGTCTATTCGAAGGTAACTTTCACCACTCAGTTTCGTAAATTCGTTTGATTAAACTTTTGTCTCAATTTTTTTCTGAGAAGAATCTTTCTATTTTTTAATTTCTAGTGGGGAAAAAAATCGTTGAGGTTTTTTTTTTGGCCAATCTATTCAGTAACCTAAAATAGAATAGCTCTTAGTTTCATTCACTAGCCTTCCATAAAATTTAAATGTTTGTACTCTACATTAAATGTTGAATATAAAGATGAACATTACAACTACACTAGATATTTTCAACAGCTTGAACACTCTAACATTCTCTCTTGTCTTAGAATATCTACTTTAATGTAAGGGTTCTACTCGTATTTTCGTTGTAACGGTTCTCCCTTTGTGGCTTGCAAAAGACTACTATACCATCATCAAAAAATCGATTCTTCCCTCTCTCCATTAATATACAGCTCGTTAATTTTGCGTGTGAATCATTATGTTTTAATATCTTATAAGTCAAAGTATGTTTAATAGTTTAGATCTCTAATTGCGTGCAGAGGCGGTCTCGGTGCCGTGTCAGCACCCAACCCTCTTTATGGTAGGCGACAAGGATTTATCTTATATATGATAGAAGATATATGTCTAAAGTTAATATCTATAGTAATATGAGTAGAAATATTCATATTATTATATAATATTACCTCCCCTACTATTATATACATTATCCAATAAACTCCTTGTGTTGCATTAGGACTGGGGGATCCGAAGGCAACACACTTGCTTATATGTTTTGTGGTCCTATCTCTCCAGAAAGGACCTGTAACTCTCTCTCTCGCCAGTTGATAAGACACCCTCCTAAGTGCTTCTTATATTCTTTATTTGTTTCAATGGAACATATGAATCAGAATATTATCTTATACATTTGTTTCGATTTTAATGTGAAAGAAAAGAATTCAAATGATGCTGTGAGGACAACTATCGAACAAAAAATAAAGGCAAAAGCTTGAAGAGCAAATAAGTCGCTCAAGACACCCAAAAAATAGAACCCAATACAAAAACGCTCCCTCATTGTGACTGAGTAATGATACCGTTAATACCACAAATGACAGCTCCTTGGTTTACTATACTCGAAAACTCACAGGAAACGTGATGAACTAAACATAATTTGTTATTGGACCGACTCAATTACTACTGATATGAATACATTCTAAACACATTTTTCTAAAGTTGATTTTATTGATTTCGATTTCTGATTCCGATTATTTTCATTTTATTCGTATTATTATTAGTTTATCAGGATCGTTTGATACTATTTTTGAGTATAATTTCATTCTCTGTAGATTAGATCTATTTTTGAATTGCTACTCCCTCTACATTTTTTGATTCATTATCTATTATATTCATTCGCATTTTTATTAATTATATAATTATTTATTCCTATATTATTTTATTATTTTATCCTCAAATGCATTTTCCAAGTAGTTTCCTATTAAATAGTATATTTAAATAGTTAATTTACAGGGTCAATCTAGGAGACGTTTATATTTTTATAAAGAATCAAGTGTAAATGATCAACATATAAGTAAGGTTTTAGACATATTTTTTTATAGTGGGCCAGTGTGTTTAAACTCAAACAAAAACAAGAAAAGAACAAGAAACACAAAAATATCAAAATAATACCAATTATATACATATTATACATATATACTAAATAAATATGAACATTTTAATTTGATTAATTTTAACAATATGTTCATTTTTAATTTTAGACAAGTATTAATCAAATATATATTATACCATTTATATATATTATATATATAATATATATATCTATATATTATTTACTATACTTAACCAAATATTATTATGGTTATATATACATATTATAATATGATATATAGAATTTGATAATTAACTACTTGATATATATATAATATAAACTATATTATATTTATCATATATATATAGCATATAATAAAATAGTTTATTTATTATTTTATATACGATATCGAGTTCTATTAGTTCCGTATAGTGGTGACTCTATACTCTATATACCTCTAGTTATTAAGTATAACTTTACTGATCATATTAATATATAATATAGTATATTATGTATTAGTGATATGGTTCGGATGTCAACTTTTTTGTAATTCCTACGCGGATGCGTAGGTTATAGTGAGTGTGGATGTGACGAATTATTATCATAACATTCGCGAGTGAGATTACGGATGTGAATGCATGTCAAGATTTTATAATCCGCTGAGTAGTGGATGCGGATGTCATAGCATAAATGATGATATATATATTAATTCAATTAATATTATATTATAAACTAATTATGAATTAATTATATACTTATATATATATATAATATATATATAATATATAATATATATTATAATTAATATATTATATATATATTAATATAGCGAGTTTATTGGCCTGTTCATGATTGGAAGTTTTCCAGGATTGCGGGTCACAGAGGACCTCAATCTGCTTATGCATTCCACAATCCACTTCTCCCAACCTACACCTATCAGAAAGTGCTTTAATAAACATTAGTCTATAACTATAAAGTCATAATTTCTATTACGGCAAATTATATGAGGTAATTATCTTAACACTATATGAAAAAAAACTTTTTCAGATTTGTACCAGATGGCAAAGTGCATTTATCACAAGTTGACAGTGTTATGATTGACTCGTTAATAGTTTTGTATTGTTATGGATTGTTAGAACTTTTAAGAGACATGTTCATTTTCAAGATCTCATCAAAATTTCTGTAATAATGAATTTCCCGCTAATGATGGTTCTGCCATGACACGGCACCTGTAATGACAGATTTTGTCTCTGAAATGCAATCATTTATATGGATAGCACGATGAATTCGCGTCAAGCTCACTAAGACAGAACAACAGCTGAAAGTGACTGACCATATTTCGGATGTAAATGATAAACCGAGTGTTTCTGTTTATATCATCTTCAAACCCTGTGACTTCGATATGATGAACATACGGTCGACGGTGTTTTGTTTTCAACTTCTGCTTGACTTAAATTTTTGTAACAAAAATTTCACTATATTTTTTGGTTAGATTCTTAAACTAGACTGCTTTGCTAATCAATATGTGAATGTTAATACAAATAATTTTGTATTTTCTCAATTGGGTTTAAATTTTTGAAAAAGAATTTACATATTTGGGAACCAGAAATCTAAATAAAATTTTATGGCTTGACTGTGGGAATGTCAAAAATTTCATCTCTTGATTCTAATTCATAGTGTTTATAAAACTGTTTTTCAGCCTTCAGTCGGGTCTTTACCACTAATTTACAAAACAGGTTACTTGAACATTTTGTTCGATTGTTAATGGTATCTTAATTTATTGTTTTTTTGTTATATATCTATATTTCCTCGAAATTGATGCACAAATTTATAATTATTATATATATTATGTGATTTTATATATATAATAATATATAATTATATATATATATAATACTATATTTAATAATATATTATATATATATATATATATATAATTATATATATATATATTATATATATAATAATAATAATAATAATAATAATTAATAATATAATAAATAATATAATAATAATTCATAATAATAATAATATAATAATAATAATAATAATGATAATAATAATAATATATATAATTAATAATAATTATTTTGTATTTTTGTTGATTTCGCCTTTTTAGAACAAGAGGAACACTGACACATGTAACTTTGATAATAAATTAATGATATAAATAATAATAATAATACATAATAATTAATATAATAATAATAATAATAAATTTCTTGGCATTTTTTTGTTTGTCCGTTTCGTATTTTCTGGAATGAAACGCTTTATTAAACCTGATTTTTGATAGATGTTAATTTAACTTCCTTAAATACATAATAATAATAATAATAAATAATTATAAATAATAATAATAATATATAATAATAATAATAATAATATATATTTTATTCTAATAAATATATATATATATATATATAATATATATAGGTATATATATATATATATATATATTATATATATATATTATATATATATTATATAATATATATATATATATATATATATATATATATATTATATATATATATAGCAGTAGCAAAACTCGCAAATAACGGCTACTCGCTTAACGGCGTTTAAGCAATAACGGCGCTTTACTATTCAGTGTTGTGCGAAAGAAACCACGCACGAAACGAAACAGTGTGCCATCGCCAACTGCTTTGCTGCGTATAGCGGATACAATGCGGTTCAAGTCTGTTTACAGTCTTAGTACGTTCTGCAACTATCTCGCAATTTTCCAGGCCTTTATACTGTTTTAATAAAATTAACTTAGATCGTCAAACAGTAATGCTCTCATACAAATGTCCATTGCATGTTATAAGCAAGTTCTACTCGAGAAGAAGAGGCGCTCTATGAGACAGGCGTTTTTTTTTGTTGTCATTCTTCAATAGAGACATTGCAAACCTTCTCCATAAACTTCAGGTTCTAACACCAATTACACACTATCACCGTTTTGCAAAGCGAAAAGAGTGTTTGAAGAACTTCAGACGATGAAGATTTCTCAACATTTATTGTAGTGGTCGACGAAAAGATATAGCAATCCTAAAATAAAAAATATTTGTATTTAACAATTGTATACTCGGGATTGCTGTACATTGTAATTCATGTAGCTTGTAATGTACTAAATATATTTTTAAAGGTAAACATTGTATAAATTTCTCTTTCTATCATTGTTTTTTTTATTTTAGTGTTATTTTCCTCATGCCTATTGTTATAGTACATAGTATGTAGTTTTGCTTGCAGGCACTCGCGAGGCTCAAAAAAAAGCCTTAATTCACTTACCGGCGTTTTTCACTTAACGGCGAGGGTCCGGTCCCAATTACGCCGTTATTGCGAGGTACTACTATATATATATATATATATATATATATATATATATATATATATATATATATATTATATATATATATATATATAATATATATATATATATAATATATATATATATATATATATATATAATATATATATATATATATATAATAGTATATTATATAGTATATAATATATATATTATATATATATATATATATATAATATATATATATATATATATATATATATATATATATATTGGATAAAAAATATACGTTTGTTTTTGTAGCCATGTTTTCTATGCGTTCCCTACTTAGGGTCTTGAGACCAGTGCTGTGAAGATGCAAAGATTTGGGTGGAGCTGAAGCTGGAGCCGGAGTCCCAAAAAAATTGAATATCTAAAAATAGAAGGAGCTTGGCCGGAGCCGGAGCCTGGAAATTCTGCCAATTGGGGAATCCGGGGTGAGAGACGGTAAAAAATTTAGCGTCCCTTCTGGCCCTGCTTGAGGCCCCTCTAAAATAGTCGTTTTTGAACACTTAGGAAGATCTCATTTTTTGTTTAAAAATTATATATTTTTATAAAGTTTAATTTTATTTAAACTTGATTTTTTTTTTTAAATAATAGATGTAATTATTCATTACGTTAAGAAGAAAATTTATTGCATAAATTTTCTTATTTTCTAGGGGGGGACTTTCTTTACCATAATTTTTAGGTATGGTTATGAGAGTTATTTAAAAAAAAACAATTAGATGAAGTATTTATAGTATTGTCCAAAATAGAAGACTTTATATTGCGTGAAAAAAGATTATGTTCCAATGTGAGAAATAAGAATATATATTATATATATTATGGGTTGCACCGCGATACCAAATTTTCTCCCGATACCGATAAACCGATAGCAAGTAACTCACAGGATTTTTTCGCTAACCACCGATACCGATGCCGATACCGATACCGAAATTTTTGCCGATACCCGATATACCGATACCGATTCCGATACTTTAACTCCTATAAATGTGGCCTAATATATTATAATATATATATTATATATATATATATATATATATATAGTATATATATATATATATATATATATATATATATAATATTAATAATATATAATAATATTATATATATATACTATATATATATATATATATATATATATATTATAGTATATAAGCAGTATTTGTTTTTGCATTTATGCTTACGAAACGTAAGAAATGCCCGAGTTTGCGTTCGTTTTTTGTCAAACTTACCGAAAAATTGCAAGAAATGCTCACCAAACGTAAGGAATTTCCTTAATTCTGTAAAGTTGCTATTTCCCGTGCTTGCCTTAATTTAAGCACGTTCTTGACGAAAAATATAAACAACAAGGAGGGCGGCTGGTGTCTTGAATTGGTGAATGTTTCATTCAATAAAATCAGCTTAATCTAATTTCTTCCAAATGGATAAACTCCATCAACAATAGTTGATCCATTATTTGTAATGTAAAAACCATTTTGTTATTTTTTTATTTCTTTTATTCCAAAACCACGTGTTCCATCACAACTAGCTGATTATTGTTTAAAAAAAACAAAACTAAAAAGAAGCCCGAAATCGCGGTCGTTTAAACACAGGGTTCAAAAATGAAATTTTAAATTTGAATTTCCCTGACTAATCCTTGGAGCAATTCGCAAATTTTTCCCTGACCAGCGGTGTTCGTTATTTTTTTGGCGTATAAAATACTATTAATCATTATTGCAGCCTATTTACTCAGCTGGGCTTGAAATTTTGAAAATTTACTTAAACCTTAATGTTTGCATAACCGTCCAACGCACTTTTTTTATTTTTTTTTCCAAAAGTAAAAAGTTTTATTTATACAAAAAGAAAATAAATTTAAAGCTTACATTAATAGCCTAGGTAAATAACGTCCACTGTGATCACAAAAGTTCCACAAAATGGGGAGATTTAGGTTAACTTTTTCTTCTCAAGCATCTGGATTTTTGATTTTTATAGCGTCTTCTTCTGTCAAAGCTTTGTTTCAACATCTTCTCTGCTCTTCAAGTTTATTGATCCGTATGAATAATTGAAATAATTTTTCTTTTTTTCCTTTAAATGTTCTTCATATCTCCTATGGGCCGCTCTTACATTTGTCAACATTTTTTGGAGTGATAGGAAACTTTATGATACCTTTCATAAGATCTTATAGCATTGTGCGCACTGTTCTTTAGAAATCAGACTATGTTCTTTCAGATTCTTTACTAAAATTGCTTTATTTATAGAAAACCCTCCTTCCATTGTCGCATTTCCATGGGAAAATATCAGTCCCTAATTAAAAAATTTGCCACAATTCCGGATAACATTGAATTCCCAGGTACTATAGAGAAAAAAATTCATCAGAGTCCTCTTAGAAGCGACAAGTCCACCATCTCAAATATTTTGAATTTAATTCAAGGTAGAATGAAGCTTCCTGCAAAGTAGAATGTATTGTGCTTTTGCTTTATCAGCAACAGAATCTGGGATTCGGTTATTGGTATACAATGCCTCTAGCAATAAGCAAATCTTTGTTTCCCTTGTTTTGGCTGATGAAAAATTATACTAGGATCAAATTAATGAGAGCCCTTGGACAGGCTTGACCTTCAGAGGACATCTTTCTAATATCTTTCTGTCATTTTGATTAGCAGTCTGGCATTCAAGTTTGAATTTTAGGATATTACTTTCATTCGAATTAACTTCTTTGAGAAGTTTTTTTTTGTTTTGAAATCCAAGATTAATACCTTTTACATACGCAAATTGTCTTTGTCATGTAAATCTAATACAAAAAGATTAGTTGTTGTAGCAGGCCATTTTACTGGACTTAAGAAATCTTTCCATAATTTTAAGTACGAGACATTGTAAATGTGAACAGGAATGGAACAAGTGGGACTGAAATTTTTAACTTTCGAAAAAAAAATTCACGTTCTAAGAAAAGAATTTAAAAAAAGCCAGTTTGCATTTTAGAAATACATCTTTGGTTTGAACAGAAACATTTTGTAATGGTTTGGTGTTGAGAGACTTTCGGCTGTCAACTGCACAAAAATCAAAAATCACTTCGTCAAACCTCAAAAAAAAAAAAAAAAAAAAAAAAAAAAAAAAAAAAAAAAAAAAAAAAAAAAAACAAAAAAAGAAAAAGATATAAACAGATTAAGTCATAAGTCATACAGTCTAAAACACATCCATATACCAATCACCTTCAACCGGAAGGATGAACTTGGAACCACCTCTACGGACAGAATAGGAAGAATAGTAGGTAATAGTGAACTAAAAATAGAAAGAAACAGGATAGAAGTAGATTTATGGAATGTCATTCCTCGCCCATCCTTTTCATTCACTTATCAAATACATCTCTCATTCCACAATTATACAGTAAGGAAAAAAAATATATAAAAAATATGTAACTTGGTCCATGGATCATTCTTCATATGTTTTGAAATTTTAAAATTTCCCTGACTTTTTTGGAATTTTCCTGACTTTTAGCATATCTTAAACGCTTCCCTGAACTTCCCTGACTAATTTTTTTCCCCTGACTTTCCAGAAAGTGTGAACCCTGACCAGGAACATTCACTGCTAAAGTGTGGAGCATTTTCTTTATCGAGCGTAAGCACAAATGACATGACAAAAACGAAAAACGGTCAAAATTAAAAGCAAAGAAAATACTAAATTCATTCTATCCGCAAACGCTTCGTATTATTACAATTATGATTAAAGGAGATATAACTAAAGAAATTAGTCCATGTAAAAGTAAAAGTGGACTTGCTACTTTCTATTTATCGCAAGACCATTAATACCTTACATGGAACTGATTTCTGCCTTTATACTCTTTTAATCATAAAATTGCAGGTCTATGGTCCCGCATACCAAGCCTTTGTTATTTGTTCTGATTGAAAGTTTTTTCCATGAAAAAGAAACCACCTTTCTCTTCGTAAATTTTCTAGCTTTAGCTTTTATCCCTCTAACCTTTTTGATAAACTTGTTTACACGTTTCTCGATAACATTTATCGCCCTAAAACTATTGCATATGATGTTCCTAAACTTCCTGTTTATACTAGGCTTCCTTGCATTGGACCCCTTTCCAATGTTCTTCCCTTTCAGATTAAAACATTTTAAACAAAAACTTCCACAATGCAAGTTTCTTTTATCTTTTATTAACAACAACTCAGTTGGCAGTTTCTTTAAGATTAAAAAGCATCCCCATGAACTTGAGTTCACACATCGTTTACAAATATAAATGTGCCAACTGTAAGATCGACTATGTAGGTCAACTTTCCTACAACTAAAGATGCGAGCCTTCAAACACATGCGCATTTCCTTTCGAACTAATCTCTCAATCTCGCAAACAGAAAATTCAGCTGTCAGAGATCACTATGACCTTCAATAGGCACCGTATATCTCTTCCAAAAAATTCTCCTTACTTCAAAATTGCTTCTAAAAGGTGAAAGAACCTTAAAAAAATTTGGAATCTTTTATATAAAAACACTTAAACTACACTTAATATCCATAAGACCTCTTGGAACTCCTGATTGCCTGTACTAATTGCCTGAATTTCGTGCAAAAACGCACACCAAAATTTCTTGCGAGGTTTACTTGTTTTGCAAACAATTGAAATCAGCTGCTGTTGTGATGGAGCTCGTCAATTTCGGATAAACAGAAATAAAAACTAATAACAAATGGTTTAATATTACAAAAATTGATCAAACTATTGTAATGGAGTTTATCGATTTGGAAGAAATTTAGATTTAAGGCTGATTTTAATTGAATGAAATATTCATCAAAGTTCAACGGGCCCTTACCAGGCCGTCATTTTTTTGGTTTACACATTTTCGTAAGAAACGTGCTAAATTCCGCAATCACAGGAAATAGCAATACAAAAGAATTAAGGAAATCCCTTACGTTTGGTTAAGAATTTTTTAACGATTTTGCGGTTTAAACAAAAACGAACGCAAACTCGAGCATTTCCTTACGTTTCGTAGCCAAAAAAAACGAAAACGCCTATATAAACACTACAGTAGGTCAGATAGATAGGGAAACTATCAAGACAAATTGCGGATATATATATATATATATATATATATATATTATATATATATATATATATATATTTATATATAATATATATATATTATATATATATATATAATAATATATATATATATATATATATATATTATATATATAATATATATGCAAAAAATTAAAAAAAGAAGAAAATTTGAAACTTTAATTTCTAGAAAGGGTGAAGCTACCCTTCTCGAATTCGTCGAGTCATTGAAGAAATTTTTTAAATTCTCTTCGTCTGAGTGCAATGTGCTGAAAACCTCCTATCAAATCTAGCTTTCCGTGAATGGTGTTGATAAGCTTAAAACCTTTCAACTACCAACACCACCCTTCACCTTGCTAATAATATATATATTATATATATTATATAATATATATATTATATAATATATATATATATATATATATATATATATATATATATATATATATATATATTATATATAATATAATATATATATATCTATATATATAATATATATATATATATATTATATAGTCTGACATCAATTTAAAGACTAAATATGTGTGGTATCGTTTAAAGGTTTGGCAAAATTTTGCCGATTACGATACCGATACTAATATTCACAAAATTCCCGATAACCAGATACCGATACCTCAAAAAAAAATCCGATCGTAGCCACAGATACGATACCGATAACCATGGTAATCGGTGCATCAACTAAATATATATATATATATATATAGTATATATATATATATATATATATATATATATTATATATATATATATTATATATATATATATATATTAATATATATATATATATATTATATATATATATACTACTATATTTTATTATATATACTACTTAGTATTACATACAGTGTTTACTATTATTTCTGTTTAATCCCGTTTTTTATCTAAAGATCCGGTATGTCTTGATAGAACATACATATTTATAACATTTTTGCCATTATATTGAGGTAAACTCATTATTAGGGTTTTTCATATGATTAACTGCGGTCCTAGTCTGTTGGGCTTGTATTTCTCTCTTCAAAAATTCAAGCTTTTCATTGAAGACACTGTCAAACCTAGTTTCCAAAAGTTTCAGGAATAATATATGTACCTTTGCGCGAAAGCCTAACCCATTATATATATATATATTATCTATAACTCTATCGATTATATAATTATATAACTATAATTATATATAATAATATTTTAGTAATACATATAAATGCTTTACTTATTTATTTTATATATATATAACTTAATATTATTATAACTTATATTACCTTGAGTTAGCTTATTATATACCTATTATTTTTAATCTATTACTTGCTTATATGATTACTGTACTTTCATTATTTATATTATATACAGCTCTATAATCACACTAATATAATCTTATATTATATACTGTAGGTTTTATTATGTTGCGATTTTATATTTATTACTTTTCTTTTTATATTTATATTTTTATTATTTTTTTGTTCTGTGTATTATGTAATAATACCTTCATTCTGTAACGCACTCGGGTCTTATACTCTGTATTGCAGTATTTTAACGATGCGGCATGTTAATTCCTTTCACCAATTTTCCTGTCTCAGGCAATTTGCATTCAATCAATGGTAAATTTCGTATAACTTAACATCAACAATATCTCGTGTCAATGCTCACTTTCTGTAGAGAGGCATTGTTGAATATAAGCCATGATATATTAATTACAGATTTTGTATCCTTTCAATTTGTCGAAAACTGTTAATATTAGCAAAATCTTATCCTAAAATTTATAATTCATTAGATTATTTTTGAATATATATATATAATATATATATATATATATATATATCATATATATATATATATATATATATATATATATATATATATATATATATATATATATATATATATATATATATATATATATATATATATATATATATATATTATTATATCTTTATATTTTTATGTTTGTATATATATATAATATATATATATATAGTATATTATATATATATATTATATATATATATATATAAATATATATATATATATATATATTCAAAGGTTTTAAAGTAGCCTGATAACTTGTTCTAGGCTTGGCAATAACTATCTCCGTTTAAACACGACTACATTTACAAATATACCGTAGTTGTTATCTTTCAAATGTCAGAAAATACATGAATACCTTAAGCCTTAAGGTTAGCGAAAATGCACAACCCTTTTTCTACACAAAATTTCATTAACAACCGAACTGTCACTTCGCTACTTATCCATTCATAGGTCTATGTCTATACATTTGAAAGCTTCCTTCCCATCATTGAATAGCAGATCCATAGAGGGTTGTCTTCGAGCAAACTAACCTTTGACCTTTCTCAGTAGTAAAAGGACAAGTTGAGCGAACCATAGCAACGAGTTTCTTGATCCCTAGCAACGGGAGTCTTAGAGATGTCGAATCCCCTTCAATTTGTACGCAACCTTCTTAAATGAACTTAACCCTCGGAGGTTGTGCTAAGTGCCCTGCAAACTTTACTGGCATTAGCGGTAGATTGCAATATAAGGCAGGCACGACATGTTTCTGTGAAATATATATAATATATATTATATAATAATATAATATATATAGTATATATAGATATATAATATATATATATATATATATTATATTATATATAGTATATATATATATATAATATATATATATGTAATTGGAGTCAGCAGGATTAGGGGTTAGGTTCAATTTTTTTTAAATCTCGGTTCTAGTGGTCCGTATCCCTTCAAAACTTGATACCCCCTATATTACTGGTGGTTGTCACCAGGCTCTACTCGATCGTAGACAAGCTTACGTATCCTGCATCTCCCCCTTAAAATCTTTTTGCATACTCCCATAGTAGAGTGTTTAGAGACATCGTATCTCCCTTTTTGGTACTTCCCTCTTTGATGACATTACCACCGTCGAAGACGAGAGTTACGCGTATCTCTGACATTCGCCTACCGGGAGGTGCATCTCCCTTTAAAGTTTTTGGCACTTTTTTTAGCATTTTGGGTGCTTTTCTTCAACAGGTAATCAGCAGAAAAAGCTGGGCAGGCATTGTCAACAGCTGACTTAGTAATGCCCGTCAACTCCCGGAAGAGTTTGGGGTTTTATCAGTGGGCAACACTGCAACGTCACCGAATAATGACGCATTTTCGGTAGACCCGTGACCGCGTTCCCCAAACATTGGAAAAGAATGTTTTTTCGGAGCTTCTGTAGCTTCTGAACGGCAGGAAATTCCAAGTCTTCTCGGCAGTTTTTTTTTTTTTTTTTTTTTTTTTTTTTTTGTTACAGTTGTCACCACACCTCACGGGCAAATCCCTATTCAAGGAGAGGTGTTGAACTCACAAAAATTCAATAACGCAATTACGCAAGATGAGGCCAGACGCGGGCTTTTAAAAGTGAGGGAGATTTAAATTGAGTAGGAAACACAGAAGATGGAATAGAATTCCACAGAACAGAGGTGGAAGGAAAGAAGGAGGCACCGCAGCGAACCTAGTCTGGAGTTTGCCTAATATCAACACAAAAACTAATGTGCCGACAGCCAAGCACCGCCTTTGTGCTGACGAAGGGCGTCTGTAAAGGTTGGCGCACGGGAGTGGAAAGTTCCCTCGAGCACTGCCGCTACGGTACCTATAGAAAAAGAGTAAAGCACCAACCATCGCGCCGGCAACAAGATAAGAGGGTCAGAGAACTAGAAAGTAAAGGAACAAGTTTATTAGTCCTTTGCCTTTGACATCGATCCCTATCCAAAACGCCCGGGTGAAACTGAAG
Source organism: Trachelipus rathkii (assembly GCA_015478945.1). Lineage (NCBI taxonomy): Eukaryota > Metazoa > Arthropoda > Malacostraca > Isopoda > Trachelipodidae > Trachelipus > Trachelipus rathkii. Next base: position 28,168 of record JABUQX010037969.1, read on the forward strand.
CCCCCTCCGCAAAATATGAGAGCAGTACTCCATACAAGGCGGATGAACCCTTGTATAGCTGGAGTAATGAGAAGAGGAAAAAAGTCGCAGTCTAAACAGAGCTCCCATTTTCTTTGAGGCCGCCCTAGCAACCCCTTTGTGATGTGGGGTTTCCAAGCATTTTTTTTGTTTATGTTAAGGCCAAGGAGGTGTTTTATTTGTAAACAGGAGAAGACAGAGAACCGTGAAAGGGAATAGGAAAAGTTAGAAGTGTCTTAAGAGAGGGAGATTTGTAGAAGAAGGTTGAGTTTTTAAGAATTAAATTTCACAAGGTTGAGACGATCCCACCTGGAAATTCTATCCAGATCAGCGAGAATTGAATCGGAAAGATTAAAACGAGAGGCAATTCAGAAATTAAAGAAGAAGAATTGAAATGAGTTGAAAGAATGAAGGGTTCGAGTCATAGGCATATGAGTGAATAGAGTTAGGATGTGCAGGTGAGAAAGATCATTAATGAAAAAGCAAGAAAAAAGTAGGGATGAAGCCAGATACCCTGAGGAACACAACTATTGACAGAAAAAGAAGAAGTCGCCATACAACAACAGCCGATATTGAGCGATTTTAAAGAAAGCTAGACATAAGTAAGCAAAGAGAAGAAGGAAATCCAAAGGAGGTGAGCTTGGAGAGCAGTGACGCTTGCCATACCCGGTCAAATGCTTTGGATATGTCAAGCGCCACCACGCAAATAAATCAGTAAGATAGGAAGGTATATCACCAGTAGATAAAAAGTATATCACTAGTAGACCTCGAGCGCCGAAAGCAGTACTGGCGATCGGAAAGAAGAGAATGAGATTCCAGATGGTCTAAGAAATGAGAGTTGAGAAGGGTTTCAAAGATCTTAGATAGAATACAAGTTAGAGCTGTAGGCGATAGTTAGAAGGATCAGGCCAAATTATTTTTTCCGGAAATAAGGCTAAACAAATACGGAGCTTCCAAACACATGAGGGAAAGTGCTAGTATTGAGGCATAGAGAATATAGTGGAACGAGAGGCGGGGTAACCACGGAAGCACACTCCCTCAAAACTCGGGAGGAATACCATCCGGGCCACCCACCTTCCTAACGTTCATAGATTTCTGGAGCCCATGCACCCGATCAAATGTAATCACAGGCAAAGGCATAGGACACATGAGAAGAGAAGGAGGAGCAAGAGGAATGCCAGAATCGTCCAGGGTTGAGTTAGAGAAAACAAGAAGCCCAAGAAGATTGGCCTTTTCAGTTGGAGAGTTAGCAACAGAACCATCAGACTGAATAAGAGGAGGAAAGGTAGATTTACCGAAGTTGTTGGAGATGTTTTTGGCAAGAGGCCAGAAAGCTTTGTCAGTAGGAGAACCAAGGAGGTTAGCGCACTTTTCGTTTGATGAAAGCCCGCTTTGGCTCGTCCGAAGAAGTATCCCTGCAACGTAATTCTATTGAATGAAATTAGAGAGTGATAGGAAACGAGAATTTTTTCCACCCAAATACGCACTGTGTCTCTAGCCTGATGGCCTAGAGAACAAGTACGATCGAAACATGGATTATGAGGAGAGAAAGATTTAGTCGAAGGAAGGAGTATGAAACCTGCTCATCCCATCAACGATTACAGCTCCCACCTTGTTGGCAGAAGCCGAAGCGTCACCAGAGGCAAAGCAGTCAATCCAATTATAGTTAGCTTAGAAACAGCGCAAAGCCACCCAATCGGCCCGATCAAAGTGCCAGAAAGAACGCACAGGGCAGTATGGGGCTGTTGGAGAGAAAATATTAAAATTAAGAGATATAAGGTTGTGGTCAGATTCACCAATAGAGCGAAAGTGGTGGTATTTAATAAAGAGAAAAGGACTAGGGTGAAACATGGTCAAAGTGTGTTCAAGAATTGGTTGGGACTATCCAAAAATTTGTGTGGGTTCTTAAATTAGTTGCTAGATCGTCGAGAAAGGTTGATCATTCGGCCTCCTCCCACCTAAATCAGTATGAGAGGACCGCACCAACCCATTCATTGTTGTGTACATTGAAATCCCCTAAATAGAGGACTTCAGTATATGGATGAGAAGATATAAGTCTCGTGAGAAGTAGTAAGATATTCAAAAGAGGCGTGAAAATCTGTTCTGTTAGGAGAACAGTAGCAGAAGACCAAGATTATTGTAGTAGAAATAAGAAAGATTTTAAGCCACAGAACATCGAAATTAGGAGATTCGAAATTCACAAGACGTGTTACAGGAGTGTTTATGTTTACATAGGCAATACTCCCACCTTTTTAGAACGAAAATTATGAATAAGTTAATAGTTAGATAGCATTAAAAAGAGTTAGAGGATGAATTCTTAGCCATCTGAGTCTCAGACAAGAGAAAAGATTAGGGTTAGAGTTAGAGAGGTATGGTATTCCAGCGAAGCAAGTTAGAGTGCAAGCCGCGGATGTTGGTAAAGTCAATAGAAAGCCCGCACCCACGCAAATCTCCCATCACACACCACACACACACACACACACACACACACACACACACACACACACACACACACACACGAACAAAAACAACAAAAGCCAAAGACGGACAAAAACAAAAGGAGAAATCGGGATAAAATTGATCATATCGCTAAAAACCTAAGTTAAAAAGTTTAATGTGCTAAAATTAATTAAAAATCAAATTTTGTATAATAAAAAAAATAAAACTCAAACTTACGTAACCTTTCCCAATTTACTTTACTAAAAACTCACAACCACAAAACTGGACAAAGAAAAGAAAAAAACTTAAAACTAGAACTTAATCTTTTAAAAACTCCACGCGCAGAACTTCACTGAAACTAATAAATGTATACTAACCTGATATGATTTAATTAATAAAACTTTAATTAAAACAAAGAGAAGATTGAAAACACACACACTTTCACTAAACACAGCCTTTACATAATAATCAAAAACAATAATAAAATAAATATAAACTCTTCAACAGAGAGCAGACATCAAACACGTCTGCTACTCCACAATGACATGTATACATTGCCGCCCTTGGAACCGTATCTTGACACATCGTCTCAAATCTAAAACGACGTTAGGGGAAAATCCAAGACAACTGCCGACATGACTTGGAACTTCCTGCCGTTCAGAAGCTACAGAACCTCCGAAAACGGTCTTCCAGTGGTTGGAAACGCTCCGTGGTCAGCGGAATGCGCGTCGTCGTTGTTGACGTGCAGTGTTGCCATTGGAAGAAAATCCCCAAACTCCTCCGGAGTTCAGGGCATTAACCAAGTCAGCTTTTCCTGCCGATTGTGACCTGTGGAGAAAGGTACCCAAAAATGCTAAAAAGTGCCAAAAACTTTAAAGGAGGATGCATTCCCCTACGGGGGATGCAGAGATTACTCTTGCTACTTTTCCTTCTTTGACTCCGATTTCTTTCCTGAATTTTGATGGCTGTTTATTTTCTTTCTAGTTACAACCTTAATCAAGTTTATTTGCTCAGCCCCCCCTGCGGGGGGCGTAACGGCGTGAACCCGCGGCTCCGAAGAGGTGACACAACCAGCTATAGGGGTAGAAGGTTTGATGGGGATACGGTATCTCTACGCGAAGAATAGAAATCGAATAACCCTAGCCCTGTGGTGCAAAACATATATATATATATATATTATATATAATACTCACGGCTATATATACCACTCACACACTCACACTAGTTGAATTATATTATAAGTCAGCTATAATTTACTTCCTGTGGATATTATATTAATATATAGTATCGGAGGTATGGTTTATATATATAGCATCTAAAAAAAAATATAAGGAGTAATCTAGGTATATCTCGGCCTATCTTTTCGGGTATCGGTACTATATATATGATGATATATATATTATGGATGTACCGATACCCGAAAAGAGGCCGATACGATACTCTATTTTTTTAGATGCCGATACAACGTTTTTACTTTAATTAATTAATCATTTCCAAGTAATGGGTAAACATTTGTTTATTGCTAAATAACTCAGGCTTGCATTTATTAAAAGAAAACTTTATTCATTTATTTCATATTTGGTTATGCCCAGGTGACGTAAATTTAAAATTTATTTATTTTATAAATTAAAATAGTATCTTTAGGGAATAATAAATTCATATATAATATTAATAACTTTTTTATGTTTGTTTTTATTAAAAAATATTCCATTTCCATTTCCCAGTAGTATTAACAAAGATTTAGCTATTATAGATTTTAATTTTTAACATGATTACAATTTACAAGTAGATTCATGATGCTAGCTAACAATAAGAGAATGAAAATAATGAAAAAAGAGACCTCAATTGATCAGCTGAAAAGACAAAAAAAAAAACAAAAAAAAAAAACACTATTATTCAAACATGCCATAATAATAATATACTCCTTTAAGATAAAGATAGATATCATTCAATACTCAAATTCAAAATTATTCTCAAATTGTGATGCAAAAGCATTATTTTTCACTAATGTCTGGCGAGAGCCAGTGTGTTGTGGGTTTTACATTCCCACCTACTAAAAATACGCTCACTCTCGACTGATGAGGTAGGGTCTGATAAATATTTGCTTGCAAGCACTGATAATAATGGAAACCTTGGCCCGTTTTCATGCCCCCACATGAAAATATTCTCTTCTGTAGGCAGCATCTCTGTTTTCGTAGAACCTCATTTCCTCTTTCACAGATTGCAAATTTGAAAATTATCTTTTGTCTTCCTTGATCGACTGTAAATCTCAGTTTTTCGAAGAGGTTCTTGCTGTGATTCCTTTGATGGTGAATAAGATGTTACTGCAATTTCGCCATGAACTTATCAATATTAATGTGCTATTAAGTTATTGACCAACAATACTATTATCTAGTTTGTGGTCCCATAAAAACCAACTACAAATTGCAAAGGTGTAACTAAAAAATAAAAAAGATACAAACACTTACCTTGTAAATTTTTATTGTATTGTTTGAACATTAAGTCCAGCTTTCTTTAATTACCAAAAAGAACTAATTTGGTCTTGAAGGCTTAAAGGCTGAGTAAACAACAATAAAAAGGCAATAAAACTAGATTATCAAACACTGAAAACACATTGTAAAATATTTAAAAAACTCCAACCAAAATATTTATCAAATCTTGCTTCGATTCATTCCTAAATATTATTTTTCTGCTTACTTCCTGGCCTCTAATAAATCCTTCTTGTTTCTCATGAGTATTACACTTTTACAGAAGCATCTGTACTTTTTCACACACTCTCTATAGTAGTACATTGATGGACGATATTGGGAATTGGGCCCTCATTCAAGCTCTTCTTATTTCCTGATATTTTTGAGTTTATCAAGTAGTGAGGTTCATATACATTTCTGACCAGTCTATAAGTTCCAAAAGGGAAGTTGCTTTGGATTACTGCAGGTGGCTTCCTAGGCGAAATAGATCTCCTGGTGTATCATCATCTTCATTCCTTAATTCAATTATCTTCTGGACCTCTGCTTTCCTTTCTTCTTGGTCTTTCGAGCATAAAAGTGTCTGAAGCACCATTTTACTAAATGCAAATCACGATGAACGTTGGATTGTTGGCAAAACAATATATTCTACTGCCTTCTTTTGAGATTTTAGGAGCTTCAATTGATAAACAATGTGACGAGGTCCTTCCACCCAAGAGAATTTCGATCTGATTGTAAAACAGCAGGGATAGTAAACTCCAACAATGTATTTCCACAAGCATTGTTAACGTCCTTCAACTTGTGTGGCCTCCTCTAGGCCATGTGATTATTATGAAACCCCTTTATGGCGACGGTTTCTATTTTGCAGTTTGTTAACACCAATGAGTGGCTTACAGGACAATTCTAATAATGCCAGATTCAGTTGGAAGTCACCTGTCCTTATGGCCTGAGTTATCCTGTAACTATAAGCCTGATCTGTGGAGAGATCTTTGACAACAGTGTCACCCAATGGAAAAGGCTCTGGAAAGGAATTCTGGCAAATAAGGGATTGATTTCTAGTTCTGTGGCAGTATCAAGCATGTTGCCAATCTACACTCCACTTGTTAGACAAACGTTTTTCCATCCACTCTGTGATCAGTGCCGCAAAGGTAGCTCATTAGTCTGAAGAGCACAAACCAACCAGAATGAGTTTATGATTCAGCTTTGCCTCACCCAATGCATGACTCCTCCTCCCAACCAGTGTTAACATTCGTTGAGTCACCACCAATAGCCTGCAAATTTTTATCATGTTGTTTTTCTTTAAGAAATCCAAGATGGTTAGCAACAACTTCGGCAGGTTTCCTTTTCGTTAAGTGTTTCTCTGGAGTAAAAGGGCAAAGATACTTCCACCTGGCTCACTGCAAACAGTGCAATGCTCTTCTCTCACAATAACTTGGAAACTAATGACTTGAGTTATCTGCTTGTAACAGAACTTAAGTGGAATCTTTGCGCCCATCAAAGAAGATACATTCAATATTGCCTATCCTGCATCGAGCATGAAATTTGTCATCAAATGATTTCATGACTTTTTCTTGTCCCCGTTTTACTTTATTGTGATCAACCCACAAGTCTCCTGTCACCTTCAGTAATTAATCCAGCATCCAAAATGTAGCTGTTGTAATGGCAGCTATAGCACGTAGACCGACACCACACCTTAATACTTTGCAATGCAACATTGCGCAATGGTAATGTATTATACCTGACTTGTTCTTGAAGTAGAAGATACATCAAAAACACATGGAATTTGCAAAGGATCTTCAGATTCTTCATCTGTAACATCAGTTGGCTCTTCATCTTCGTCGGAGAAAAGAACTTCATTTGGTTGTAATGTTAACTCTTCCTTCCTTTTCTGCTTATATTCAGAAATTCTTCTTAATTCATCTTTTGCCTCTTCTGCTTTTTTATTTGTCTTCTTTACTCAGGTAGATCTGGTAATCCAATTTGATGTTGTACAACAGATTCAACCTTCTCCCTTTGACTATTAATAAACACTAGTTCTTTGACAGGGATCTTCATATCCTTAGAACAAGAGCAGGAGATGTGCACTTCATGTTTCAGTCAGCATCACCTGGACATGGACCTTCAAATTCTGAACATAGCTTAATCTCACACTTGCAATTGAGGATGTCAAAGAGCTTGTCTAACGTCGCTATGAAAGCCTCTTTCATTCAGTTTTCAATCTGCAAGTGATATGTTTTTGGCTTTTCCCAGTTTTCTTCTATCTTCTTCAGGACTGTGACTCTCGAATTTAAAATTGGCACCACAAAACAACTGTTTGCTAGCTCCCACTTTTCAAGCACTTTTGGATAAATATCCTTGCAAGAGTGGCTGCTGGGTAATTCCTGACATTCTTTCCACTCTGCTCTCTTAGCAGAAGCCCATATCTTAGAACATCACGTAGAGTTGGGAGTTCAGAAGGCAGCATTTCTCGACCAGTTCCAATGAAGTTACTCATGTGAGTGGAAGTTGCCAGTCTTGTCTTCCTTTTACTAGCCATGGTTCCGAATTTTCAGATTTTGCAAATGGAAGAAACTATTCATGCTAGAAAAAGAAAAACAATAAAATGTCGCTATTTGTATGATAATAAAAATAAATAAAAAGACACTCAGCTGCAAATGAGTACTGTTAGTTTAAAAACTTTTACGAGTGTCATTAAATTTTTTTTATAGATGTTATAGTATAATATAAGTATATTCTTAACCTTAGAGCAGAAGTACAGACAGAAATAATGATAAGAAGGCACTTTAGAGAAGACAGTTTGCTGCGAATTTTACATGAAATGTGAAAAATATCACGAAATTTGAAGTAGCTATTTACCAAGCAAACCAATGTAATTGCCAATTCTTGTAAATATAATTGCGAATCGCTAGTCAAAACACAACTTTTTGACCCCCTCATTTTTTGAAAAAGGAAGTCAAAAAATTTGCTGAAAAGCCACCATCGTCACTATCAGTGCCAGTGCTGTTGCCAGAGGTTGCTGATAAAGCGGCTTCCAATTCTGTGAATCTTTTTTTGTCACGCGAGCAAGCTCCTCGATTATGCTACTTAAATGCACTCTAGAAGTGGTTCACCGTCGGAGATGCCATTCTTGTGGGGTTTCAGCTAGCTTAAGGAATTCCTTATTAGAACCTTTTATGTATCGAAACTAAGATTTATTATTGAATCTAAAAGTTTCTCATTAATTCTTCACCCAAAAGTAAGAAGTATCGGCCAAGTATCGCCATTTTAAACAATACCGATACCAAGAAAATGGCGATCCGTCCGATTACATCGGTAGATTCCTAATATATATATATATATATATATAATTATATAATATATAATAATATTGTGTTATATATATATACTATAAAAACAATATATATATATATAATATTATATATATATATATAATATTATATATCAGAGAAACATATCGACTGCTTATTTGTCATCTAGCTAATACCATAACCAATTTTGGGGGTTCAGCGCTCCCCACCGTTGGGCGCACGGATACGTAACCTCGTCTAGGACGAGGTTACGTCATAAGAAGGGGGATACTAAATTTGAGGGGGATACAACTTCTCTAAGACTCCCGTTGCTAGGGAGCAAGAAACCCGTTGCTATGATTCGCTCAATTTGTCCTGTTGCTTCTTTTCTCGCATATCTAAATTGTAAAGAGTAACCTTGATTATTTTTATACTTCAAAAACTCAGTTTCTTCATCTATTATTCTCAGCACAATCTTTGATGGAAGTTAATTAACATCTTCGAAATCCCACAGTTCAAAATTTACATTGTTCCTATTATTTTCTTTTCTCGTGAACTTTCTGAAAAAACAAATAATTGTCTCATTAAACAAGCTTCTAAGAGGTTAGGGGACTCTAACGCGTCTTTAAAACGTGTTAATGCCACCCCATGTTGCTTTATACAAGGGCGCAGCCCGTGTCACTTTCTAGATACTACCGATATAGCTGTTCTGTTATTTAGTCATTCCCTCACCTTTTAGCAGAGACTTTGTGACCCGATTTTCCACACAGTTTAGTCCTTTCTCTGTCTAACTTTTCTACTCTAACTTAACTGCTATGTTTCCTCTTTCGAGTACTCAACCGGAAAACCCTGGAGCACTTTACTTTACTTCTAGTTTCACCAATTTCTTTGAATATACTTTCAAGCATCGGTTTTAGGATCACGTGAGCCTTAAATATTGTAGTATGCTTTATTATATATATATATATATATATATTATAGTATATATATATATATATATATATATATATATATATATATATATATATATATATATATATATATATATATATATATATATATATATATATATATATATGCAGAATAGGATTTTACTAGAGTTGTGGAAGAATAATTTAAAGTTGAATGTACTTTCAAGCGTCTTTTCCAGACATGTCGGCCTTCGAATTTATAAGACGTTATGGTTTCCCTATAAATATATATATATATATATATATATATATATATATATATATATATATATATATATATATATATATATATATATATATATATATATATATATATATATATATATATATATATATATATATATATATATATATATATATATATATTAGAGAAATGGAATCCGGTCTGGCCGGAATTTGACATTTTTTTCCGGTTCCGGTTCCGGTTGAATTTTTCAAAATTCCGGCCGGAACCGGAATTATTAATGTACTTGATAATTAAAAAATTTGCTGGAAGGGATTTATTTTACATAACCCATAGCCCATCTTTTAACAAAATATAATGGTAGCCTTGTGTAGTATTCATACACAGTGTATTACATACCTACAGTATTATTGAAATAAAGTTTACTCAAATATCTCAAAATATAGGATAATAAGATATTCATTAAATTCAAATTTAAAATCCAAAATTATATATATATATACCGTATATATATATATATATATATATATATATATATATATATATATATATATATATATATATATATATATATATATATATATATATATATATATATATATATATATATTGCAATGGCATACATGGACCAATTTTTCAAACTGGCTCGTAAGCCAGTGAATAGTTAAAGAAATAAATGACACCCTTGAATATTTAGCTATCCATATATCTGTTGTAAATGATATCTGATCAGCCTTAGATAACTTCTCGAATACTGCTGATCTCAATTTATCAGGTGAGTTGTGAATTTCTGGCTACTTACTCATTGCAATAAAATTTGATATTTTGGTTGAAGATGGACAACAAGTTCTATGATTCCCTGCTCTTCAGTGATTGTGAATTTCTGGTTACTCATTGCAATAAAATTTATTATTTTCTGAAGAATTGCCTGTGATTTGGGGTCATTGATATGGCAAATTTTTGGGGGGAAGAAATTTTCCTCAAGACTCACTTGTTTCACGGCTTCGATCTTTCGCTATTTTGGGGTGTCCAGTGTTCTAGAAAATACAGGATTCTCCCTTTTACTATCCAAATTTTTGACTTCCAGATATTCTCTTCGGTGATGATTTTCCATATGTTTATGAAGTGGCGTTGTATTAAATGTTTTTGGTGAACTACCTAGTTTTATTTTTTGTGGCATATTTTACACTCTATTAAAGATTTTGTAACATTATTAATAATAAAAAAATCTTTTATATAAATATAAATATATATAAAAAAATATTTTTATATAACTTTTAATATAAAATATTATATATATATATATATATATATATATATATATATATATATATATATATATATATATATATATATATATATATATATATATATATATATATATATATATATATATATATATATATATATATATATATATATATATATATATATATATATATATATAAGATTTTATATTGAAAGTTATATAGAATTATTTTTTTACATTTCTTTATAGTTAAAGGAAAGTTCATTAGAAATTCCGGATCCGGCTGAAGTTTTTTATGATTCCGGCTGATTCCGGTTCCGGCTGGAGCAAAAATCAGTTCTGGTACACTCCCTCATATATATATATATATATATATATATATATATATATATATATATATATATTTATATATATATATATATATATATATTAGATCCCCCTTTATCATATATGAATATATATATATATATATATATATATATATAGTTAGTTATATATATATATATATATATATATATATATATATATATATATATATATTAAACAGCAATAGTATTAACTATACATGTTAATATTTTTTGATGTTTATATATATATATATATATATATATATATATATATATTATATATATATATATATATAGTTATATATATATATATATATATATATATATATATATATATATATAAATTATATATATATATATATATATATATATATATATATATATATATATATATATATATATATATATATATATATATATATATATATATATATATATATATATATATATATATCTCTAGTAACAAGTTTAGAACTGTTAACACCGCTCACAGTTCGTAAAATCGTAAGAACAATTAAATTCTAATACCCTCTAGGGGAATTCTACCATATATATATATATATATATATATATATATATATATATATATATATATATATATATATTATATATATATATATATATATATATATATATATATATATATATAAATATATATATAATTTGAATTTTATTTTTGATGGAAGAATTTTTTTTAAGGAAGGGAAGGTTAGACTTAGGAGTGTCCTAATGGACTTTGATGTAAATATCCCATAGAGTTAAATTTGAGCATAACTCTAAATTTTTCATTTGATATACACCAAATTAAAAGGAAAATGAAGGTTTCGAGTTCTAGAACGTTGATTTTGAGCGTTTTTTTTAAGTCTATTGACTTGTTTTGTACTTTAATTTGAAGAAAAACCAATTTTAACCCTTTGTTGAAATGAACTTGAAACTATACAAAGATGGGTTTATTATCTAAAAATCATTGTGAGCATTTTTAATAGCAGTCGTCAATTTCCAACCATACCTATTTTCCTAAGCGTAACAAATTTGGGTTTATCAGGAATTTTTTTTTTATATATATAACATTTTTTTTCCTGTTCACCCGATCAATGAGAAATTTTTAGAGCATGTGTAATTGGGATGGGGGGGGGGGGAGACGTTACAATTTTTTTTTTTTTGGGATACCCAACCATCTAGAAATAAATAAGGCAAAAATATATTTTTTTCGGTGAACGAATGCCGAATGGTTTGATCTTGATCTCCACCAATAATACATGCTCTAAAAATTTTATATGAACGGGATTAACAGAAAAAATATCGTGATTTTTCATTTTTGACGTTTCAAAATTCACTATTGTAGTGAAATCGTGACTGACGAGAATTGGTGGCTGTTATAGAATATCCGTACAAATCCGTAGATTTTTTAAATTTTTATATAGTTAAGTTTCAAGACATTGCGACAAAGTATTTTGTCCGCCACTCAATAATGTTGGGAACATGGTTTTTCTTCAAATCAAAATACAAAATATGCCAATAAAGACTCAAGAGAAAAAAAATGCTCGAAATCAACGTTTTAGAGACAGGAAAAAGCTGCATCTTGCTTTTGATACAAATGGGATAAGAATTTTTTTTTTAATAGTGAATTGCTTGCTGTAATTTTCATTATAAATATTGTTATTTCTTAATTGATATTATTTTTTTCTGATATTCATTATACTTAAAATTATCTTCAACGGAATTAGAAATAGTTCATATATATATATATATATATATATATATATATATATATATATATATATATATATATAAAGAAGTATATATATATATATATATATATATATATATATATATATATATATATATATATATATATATATATATATATATATTTTTACAAGGCTCTCTACACGATACTTATTCATATGCTTACATAAGAACATTATATTAATGTAAGTTCAAGACTCATCAGATTCTTATGAATGCTTCTTTTACTCGATTGTTAATGATGTATCGCAATTCTTTTTTTTTTTTTTGCTGGGTAGGGGCGGGATTCTCTCGAATACAGATTTTTATCATCATTTAGGCCCTCTTCCATGTACATTTGGAGACTTTAATTTCCTTACAATTTCGGACGGGGACTGTAACCCTCACCCTACCTGTGTACACCAGTGTTGTTCAATATATATATCTTTCTATATACTATATTCTTTATTTCTATACGACTCGAATAGCAGATTTTTTTATTTTAAATTCATCCTTATTTCACAGAAGGAAGGATTTCAATTTTTGGCTAACTTACTTTTCCTGTATCTGTTATGAAATCATATTAAATAGGCAGAGATGATTGGTGCTTATTCATTACACAAATAAGGAAAATAAAATAATCTAAATTGTATCTTTTCTTTTGCAGATTGGTTCACTCGAAAACTTTTTTCTTTTCGTCACAGACGACTTCACAAAGGTCTTTAAATCCAGCCTTCATGAACATCACAATGAACTCGCCAGCGATCCACAGGTACCTAACTTTGTTTCCATTATATATATATATATACATATACATATTACATATATATATATATATAGAGTTGTTGCTATGATATATATATATATTATATATATATATATTATTATTTACATTATTAAATTCCGAGTCGTATATATAAATACCTATAAAAAAATATATACATATATTTATATATATATATATATATATATATATATTACATTATATACATTTTTAAATTCCATGTATAAATAAATACCTTAAAAATATATCATATATATATTATATATATATATATATATATATATATATACTGATATATATATTATATATATTATTATTATATATATATATATATATATATATATATATATATATATATATATATATATATATATATATATATATATATATATATTATATATATAATTCTTTTACATATTCCAGGTGGAAATCCATTTAAGCTTGACCTTTCTTACATTTTTGTTAACAACAAACAATTTTTTGTTTCAAAATTAAAATTAAAATTTAAAATCGAGTTAAAAATTTACAGAAACTTTTTAAAATCTCCAAAAGAGTATAGTGTAAATTTTTTTAAAACTGATGTTATTATTAACTCAAAACTATAAATTAATAATAATAATAATAATAATAATAATAATAATAATAATAATAATAATAATAATAATAATAATAATAATAATAATAATAATAATAATAATGATAATACATTGACTATTATGAGTGGGAGAGAAATGGAAGTCATGGGATCTACCAATTGTGAAATATTCTCAATAGCTAATTGAAGTTTTCGTTAGAGAAAAGGCAGCCTGACACCGGCTAAATATAGCGCAAGGTCATCAACATAGAGAGAAAATTGACCGT
>JABUQX010037969.1:50000-65314 GCA_015478945.1 Trachelipus rathkii
TTGTCTTCATACAAATAAATTGGTTGGCTGAAGATGTGGCCCGTTATCAGGAGAGGCATTGAATTATGAACGACGAGCTACTTCGAAATCCTTCTCCTTATGGTACCGGGAGCTTAAAATTAACATCAGCCTTGCATCACATTTATAAAGAATCGAGGTTATTGAGACTGATGGACACTTTAAAAGAAAAAATCGCTAAAGTGGTTAAAAGTTTCTATACAAAAGCAAAAAATAAATATTTATTCTGCAATCGAAATGATTAAATGAAGAAATGCAAACTAATTTCAAATTGAATTTTGAAAAAGAAGAATTCACCAATATAGGAACTTGCGAAGTAGTCCGCGCATTTCTTTATAATTAGAATAAATGTGGCAAGGAATAGAATGGAACTCAGTTGAACGCTAATATTAAAGGATTTAAAAAAAGATCGTTCTCTATTTCAACACCTGCTATTAAACGACCATATATTATATCTGATAAAAGTTAAAAAAATTAATAGTAACCGAATGAGGAAAGTTTGGAATCAAGGTTCTTCTACCAGACGCGAAAGGTTTTGATATGTTCAGCGCAACAACAAAAGGTTTACCATAAGCCCGAAAAGCAGAGGAATAAATGTCAGGAAGAAACGAAAGTTCCTTTGTGAAACCTTGCTGGGTGGAAATAAGATTGGAAAATTGAAGAATAAAGATTCTTCCAAATCTTCTTGTTAAATAATCTTTAGAGATCACAAAAGTTGAAGAAAAAATACTGTATGAAGATAGTTGAAATGTTTGGAAGGAACACGTTTCCTTCCCAGAAATGAAAGAAAAGTGCAAGTTGACTAATAGACTAAATCAATCCAAAAGTGCAAGATTTGATGAATATCTGGAGTTGTGCCATAGTGATCGCCCCCTTTTAGTAGAAATTATATTTGTCATAAATGAGTTTAAGTTGTAAATCACAATTATCACCGAAATGTTCTTACCTTAAAAGTGTAGTTAGTGGCAAATCTTTGATATAGAAAAGATTTCATTCAGTCATAGCAGGTGGTGAGACAACCGATCGGTAAATCGTCCGGAGAAAAAAAGATTAAGGAAAGTGGTAAAAACAAAGTCCAAGAAATTTAATCCCATGACCCCAAAGAGGTTTTGAGACGAAATATAAGAAGCAAGAGCTTCAATAAATTTTCACAGCTTATTTAAAGCTTATGTGTAAATTTCTTAGTTGAGTGCAGAGCAGATACGAACCTTAACGTTTATGAAGATGAAGTTCGGCTCTAAAAGCAAAAAGTGGCAAAGAATTCTTAAAAGAAGGGGTAGAAATTCTACCCCCTAACACTAAGTTGAAAATCATAAATCACAAACTTCATATTGTTACATAAGCCTGTTGCCTGTTTAGCGTTCAGATATTATTATTATTATTATTATTATTATTATTATTATTATTATTATTATTATTATTATTATTATTTAAGATGAAATCGTAAAAAATTGTTTTTTTTTTAATGTTTTTAACAGTTTCGAACGACACTATTATTAATCTTCGAAATATAGTTAATAGGAAGTGTATTTCCTAATGAACTGGTGAATATATAATTATAAAATTACAGAAAATTAGCAGAAATATGATATTTCTTTAGAATTCTTGTGAAGTAAATTGAGAAGATTGCTATATATAATCTTTACTATAATATTATTTATATACTATATATATATATTATAATATATTAATATATATATATAATATATTATACACTGATACTAATATATATTATTATATCTATCCATATATATAATATATATTATATATTTTATTTATTTATTTTTAAACTATTTTAACCACAAGAGTATACCGCACCGATGGCAGGAGTCGGCGTCTCTCTCTCAGCCTTCCGGGGAAAGACAGGGTGGACTATTTCCACGATCGAGGCGGCAGAGGTAGGAGGTCTCCGGACCTCCGCTTGTTTGGTATTTGGCATGCTGAGTCGCGGGGGTTCTTGCCGACCTCACCTAGGAAGGCGGTAGTACGAAAACGTCCCCTCTGTTCGTCGGCTTCGAGAGGTCTACATGAAGTGTTAAAAGTATCCTAAAGATTTTACTCAGTAAGTACTATATGGAAAAATTTACATCAATACTGCTGGCGGTATGATAAAAATGAATGATAATATATGATTAGGATTAGACATTACTATATATTTTAAATTAGTATGAGAGTAATATCGTATTCATATCTATATATAGCTAAGTCAATATATGAATATATAGTATTATATATATAAGTATATAGTATATATAGTAAACTTCATATCATAATAGATGTATGTATATAAGTATTTAGTTAACCTAAAGAACAATTTTCTCGTACTATTCTAGGAAAAATGGTATGTACAAGTAAAAAGAATAACGCGCAATAATTTCCAGAAACTGCTTGACTTTTCAAATTTTCAGTTAGGTCGCATTGCTTAGCATATGGGAGGAAACAATGTTTTTTTTTGTTTTTTTTTTTTTTTTTTTTTTTTTTTTTTTTTTTTTTTTTTGTAAGTATCGTATTTTTCGACATATTTTATCAACAACAGTTTGAAACATTTATATAGTAATTATACTTTGATATAAATTTTTTTTTGTTTTATTTTCTTTTTTTTTTTTATGAATATACTTGCTTTTTCAAAAAGTTTATAAGGTAATATAGTACAGAAACTTTTGCTGTCTAAGATAAAGTTTGCAGAAACTTTTTCGCTTCTCTTTGGTGGTAAACTTAGCCCTCATATGTATAATTAATAAAGTATAGCATAGGCATGAAGAAGAAGGATCTGTGACAGGAAGTTAATATATATATTCGTTATATATACTGTACTATATAATTTGATATATATATATACTCTTGCTTTTATTAGTAATTAGTATTATAATATCAAATATCATGATTTATATCTATAGTCGTTGAATATTAATATATCGTGGTCTATAATGCAACTCTACGTCTCACAACATGTACCTGCGGAGGGCATAAGTTATGTATACTCGGTACAAAAAATAAAAAAAAAAAATAAAATATAGATAAATATATAAACATTTAAATTATTTGTCCTTGGAGCCTTCTATTTCAGTAGTCTGGAAACAAGCCCAGTGTCAACAATATTCAGATGATTTTCTAAGAGGGTGAAAGGTGAAGGTGTTGTATAGTGTTTCATGCCCTCAGCTCAGTAATAAAACATTGCGAGATTTTGACGTAAGTGTTTGAGCATATTTTTTTCTTTGATATTAAATAGTGAATTATGTTTTTATTTAAAGAAGAGAAGAGTAATTTTTTACATATTTTTATAGAAATAAGTGATAGATATGGGGAATGAATAATGTTATTCCGTATGTTAAAATTTTGATGTGACGAATATACTACATTGTTTACAACTGAAAGAAATTATAAGAACCTTTGTTAGATAGCTAAAATGATTTTAAACTAGCAGATAGATAATAATAAAGAAATGAAATAAATGAACATTATATAATAATAAGGATAAACAATTAAAATGGTTTAATTAAACTCTCTCTTATGTTGTTCATGAACTTAAATATAATCTGCAAATAATATGTAGTTAAGAAGAATAATAATCTAATAATATAATATGATAATATAATAATATGAAATACATAATATTAATGATAATGAATAATAAATAATAAAAAATAGTAATAATCCGATCTAATAAGATAAACATTTATTTTATTAGGTAATGATGAGTGTAAATAGGCTATGGGTTTTTTGTCTATAAAGTACAGTTTTGCCGTTGCTAACATGAAAATTGATAAAAAACGCTATTAAAAGCTATTTGAAGTTTTAGTTTTAGCGATTTAAGAACAATTTAAGTGTAGAACTTTCGATAAAGAACCATAGAGACACAATAACAAGAATTTGCTACTTTTTTATTTTTTTTTTTTTATTTTTTTTTAGGGATAACATTATCGATGTTTGTTTTCCATGTTCTTCGATTATTTATATATGATAAACATTCGTATTTACGATATCTGGCAAAGAGGGATTGCAAAGGGCAAACGAATCAATTGAATATACAAATGTAGAAAATGAAATAAAAATTTAAAATTTTTGAAGAAATAAGGTTTTAAGATAAGATGGGACAAACGTTAAATATATCATGAAAAATTATAAAATATATATTATATATATATAATATATAAATATAATAATAATATTATATTATAATAATATAATATAATAAGATATATCTTTTTATTATAACAAACTCAACTAAATATATTTAAGTCTATCACCATGACTTTAGTATAAAATATTATTTATATGAAAAATATTTTAAGTTATTTTTCGAAGCTGAAGCTTCCAAAATGTTTATTTAGATACGCTTCTATATAACCCATCAAAAATTTAATCTGTATTATTATATATTATTATTATTATTATCTATTAATATTGAAGTAATTAATTCTATTATGAAAAGCATATATAATATATATATAATAATATAATATATAATAATAATATATATATATATCAATATATTATATATATTAACAATAGAAACTGGAATTTTATAATATACAAATTATATAATATTATTAATCACATAAATATAATAATATATAATGGTAATCAATATATAATATATGTATATACAAATATATATTAATATAGGACTCTGTTATGTTTTATCCGACTTACCGTCAGTTTTGATATTTCTTTTTTTTTTTTTATCTATTTCTAGAGTATTCCATGATCAAAAATATCTCGGACATATCATATCTTACGAACATTTCATTATATTTTGTTTTTATTTTATAACTAAGGACTACTACATGGGTAAACAAGAGTGGGGCAGGAGTCGGGGGGCTCTCGGCTTCGGGGAACGAAGGTAGACTATTAACCCCCTCAGGGGAGGAGTACTCAGGACCGATCTTTGGATATTATGGGATGTCGAGGGGTTCTCCTCCCTAGGGTATGGCAAAGTTCCCCTCTGTTCCCGTCAGACATCGAGGCCCTTAATTTTTTTTTTACATTTTGTAATAAGCTTTAATATGTGATTCCAATATGTTTGGGTTTTTCTGTATGTGTGTACTTTACGAGAAATTTCAATTTAAAAATTTTGTTTTAGTTAAAATGCTTATTAAAAATTAATTCTAAAATATGTTCGAACTTTTGAATGTCATTCTTATGTATTCCCATATAGCTAGAATTGATTAAAAAAAACAAAAACGAAAAAATTAAACTGACGGGTGTAAACATACAAGGGCCTAGATTATTATAGAATAAATTGTATATATATATATATATAATATTTATATATATATATATATTATATATATAATATATATAATATATTATATATATTATATATATATATATATATATAATATATTAATATATACTATATAATAATATTATAGTAATAATATAATTCTATTATATAATAATAATATATTCATATAATATATAATAAATGACTGGACACATTTTAGGATTTAACTTCCAGGTTGCCAGAAGCTGTACCTTATTTATGTAGAATTATACATCCCTTTTATTATAAGATGGAGACAGATAAAATTCGGACAGGTAACTGATTTTATCTTATAAAAAAAGCTCCAATCATTCCATTTGAAACATGATAGTCGTATAATTGTTCATCTGTACTTTGATCTTTAATGATGTAAAACACTTTGCCATTTTTAAACTATTACAAGTTAATTTTAGACTGTAAAACCTGTGTTTGTGATACGAAATGTAACATTTATAATAATAATATATTTTTATTTCCGTGGCCTAGACGTATTGCATCAAAATTTAACATTTTGTCTGAAGTTTTTTTTTTTTATTTTTTTTATAAGTTCAGGAATATAAGTATAATCTAAAATGAACCCATTATTAATACAATTAAAACCACATCCTGTTTGTAATGGTCATATATATACTTATAATATAAAATATATATATAATCTATAATATTTATATTTTATATTATATATATATATATATACTATATATATATCAATAATACAATTATATTTCTTTATTGCATATTAAGATGGCTTTAACAATATTATCATAATCATTAGCGTAGCGTATTGGGGTACAAATCCATTAGGTTAGGTTTCTTGTGGGCAAACAATACCATTGGTTAGGTCTACTTGTGGAGTCAGTCCGCAACTTTTTAAATTCTGTTATCGCTATTCCCGCAATTTTTTTTTCCCAAATATTGCTGGGATTGCGGACGTGGCGAAATGTCCACCTGTTCTATATATATATATATATAATATATAATATAATATATTATATATATATATATTATATATATAATTTATAATATATAGTATATAATATATATCTATTTATATCTATTTATATATATATATATATATATATATGATAATATATATATGGCATTATTAGAAAGATGTTACATAAAAAGACAGATTTCGAAATTCGCCTGAAGCACTATAGTCTAACATGGCATGTGACGTGTTAACTAAACTCCAATGAGAAAGAAGAGTTGCCAAGCATGTTGCTTTATTTTAATCATGTTAATTTTCTATACTGTTAATTTGTTTTATTTTTTTTGTTTTTTTTTTTTTTAGAGGCTTAGTTTACATTCATTCAGATTGCTGGGGACGAAGTCCCCGTGTCGCAAGCTGAGGCGAGAGACCCTGACCTTCTATTTTGTGATTTAATCTTGTAATCTCTTTGAGTAAAATAAAAAAAACTTTTTGTCACCCCTCACGCTCTGTTGCCTTGAAATAATCGAAGAAAAGATATGATTAAACTGTCGTCTCGATTTATAATGGTAGGCATCCTTTTAAAGGACAGTTCTATATTATATATATATATATATATATGATTATTATATTATATATATATAAATATATATATATTATATATATATATATTTATTATATATTATAATATATTATACTATATATATATATATCTATTATATATATATATATATATATATATATATAATAAATGTATATATATATATGTGGTTGGTGAACGTAAGATAGCCGTCCTTTGGAAATGGGATGGGGCGTTGCCAGATTGATGGCAGATTAAGTTGTTTGTTGTGCTCAAATGATCTTGCCGTAGCTAAGTCTTGTCGACCATAATAGCACTTTGTAAGCTCGGGTAGGCTGTGCCAATTTAAGTTATGGTTAGGTTAAGAAATAGTTTACAAAGGTACGTAACCAAAACGATTATTAAACTACTAAATATAATAATCGTTTTTAATCTTTTATATTGTTTAAATTTTTTTACATGAAATAGTATGGCGGCGGATATTGAACTGGAGGCTACTTTTTTTGTTTAATAATTAAAGCGGTTCAATATTTAATTTTTGATTATATTTACAGTTTGGATTTAAGTTATGTAAGCAGTTATGGATATTATAATATCATAAAATATATATATATATATATCTAATATCGAATAGAATACCATATTTTTAGATATTTATATATAGATAGTAATATTTATATATATATATTATAATATAATTTTATATTATATATTATATATGTTATTAATATATATATATTGTAAGCAATCCCCGGAGTGGCCAGGCATGTAACTAAAATACTATAACAGATACAAGAAAATAAAAAATTTTATTAATCAGGAGACATTTTTATCTGTGTTTTTTTTTTTTTAAAAATAAATAATAGACGCTTTTGAAAAATTAGAAAATTGTTAAAAATGATGGAAAGCGTATATAAGAATCCGTTTGATGAATTCGAATGGATGTTGAAGTACCGAGAAGCGGCAAAGTTATATATTGAATTTTTTTTTACTAAAGATAACCATCACGGGTAAAACGTTAAAGATGGACAGAGTGGTTTCTCGGCTCACTACCAAGGGGGAGACGGGGGACGAGTCGCTCCTCTTGTCCTCCGTGGTCGACTCTCTAAAATAGGATATACAAAGAAAAAATAACATTTTTCCAGAGCAGCGTAAAAATAAAATACTATTGGTAAGTCTATGCTCTCGATAAAACTGCATGGAATCAAAGTCAAATCAGCGTAACGCTGCCAGATTCTAAGATTATGACTAATATTTGGTGTTTTAATTAATAGTTAAAATAAATAATAATTTTCTTCTTAAGTTTCATCTCGATGAAATTACTTGCTGAATCAAAAATGTTATTTTTTTGCTGTAGATGTTATAGTTTTCTAATTACATGCCTGGCCTCTTCGGATGCTGGCATATTATACTGATATATAGTATATATATTATATATAATATATATATATATATAATATAATTATTATTAATATATATATATATGGTATATTAGTTTCTCTAAAATTGTTTCTTCTTTGTAAATTTGTTGGCAGAATACAATTTAATCGTATATCTGCAAGCGTCCCATTTTTTTCCCCCAAAGGTGGCGGGCTATCTGGACCTTTACCTAATATATAGATATATATATATATATATATATTTATATATATTCTATTATATATTATATATTATATATATATAAATTATATATTATATTATATATATAATATGATTATTATATTATATAATATATATATATATATTATATATATACATTTATATATAATATATATTTTGCTATATTAATTATATATATATATATATATTAATTAATGTATATATTAATATATATATATATTAGATATAATATATATATTATATTATATTATATATATATTAATATAATATATATTATATATATCTTATATATTATATATAATAATAATTTAAGTTTAGGTAATTCTATCAGATATCGATTATTTTTTCCCGATAATCGTAAGTTTTCGGATATCGTCACTCTCATAATATAATAAATATATTTTTTTAGTTATAAAGATAAAAGAAACTTTTTAACGAATAAAATTTTTCATTCCCAATTGTTGATTAAAATGGATTTTCTTTTTATAATTAGTATATAATAATCTAAAGGTTGTATTTAACTAAAGAGTACATAAATATGCAGGATCTTGGAAAGTTTTACATCATCTGATTCGGCATAAAATTATTTGTTTACGTATGAGGCATAATAGCCTACTTAAGTATGTTCCTTATCTTTTAATAAAGAAATACCATAGGGTAGATTGCACACTGTTTTGAGTGCATGCTGAGCCCGCGCTTCAATGGCGACTAGTCCGATCGGTGGCAGTAGGTTGTCATATGAAACGGATCGCACCCAGCGGCTTAGCAGCGAGCAGGTCTGCTATGGCATGTCTCCAACCTGCCGTGCATTTACCCTATGGTATTTCGTTTAGTTAAAACAGGAGTAAATATATATATATAATATATACTATATATATATATATTATATATATATTATATATAGTATATAATATAATATATTATATTATATAATATATAATATGTTTAAAGTCTAAACGTGGTCGCCAAGGAAGAGGTCTGAGGGTAGGATGAATAATTATTTTGAGAAAATTTTGTTTTAATATATATATATATATATATAAATATAATATATTATTATATATTATAATTAATATATTATTATATATATATAATTATATTTATTATATATACGTATATTATATATATATTATAATATATATACTAATTTATATATATATGGTTAAAGTCGAGAAGTGTGTCGCACAAGAGAAAGTTAAAAGTATGAACTATTAGTTGTGAGAATTTTGTATTTAATATATATACTATACTATACTATATATATATATATTATATATAGTATATAGTATATATATAATATATATATATATAATATATATATATATATTATATATATATATATAATATATAGTTAAAGTTCTAGAAGGACGTTGTCGCCACAAAGAAGTAAAGTATCTGACTAATTATTTGAGAAATGTTGTCTATAATTATATATATATACTATATATAATATATATCGATAAATAATATATATATATATTATTATATATTATTATAATAATAATAATTATATATATATATATATTATATATAGTTATATATTATATACTTATATATAGTATTAATATATATCTTATGTAATATGGTTCAGTTAGGCTTGTTAGTTATTCAAGTTACGTTATACTTTACACTACTTAAATTTTCTTAAAAGTTTCTTAATATTTTATAGTATGCCAAGTTGTTATTAATATAGTGTTTCTTTTTTTGAATTTTTATCAAATATTATAAATTTTACGCATTAACATGTGAGTAATTATACGTTAGAGATAACTGTTTCAAGCATTTGTAATAGGATCTAATACAGCTGTGATTTAGATTAACTTCGATTGTTTCAATGACAATGCAAAGTGTAACTTTCAAATTGTAGATTCATTCTTTTGGTAGAGGAGAGCATAATGCTGAGTTAGAAACATTCTTGCAATATAAGAGGGAAGAGTAAGAGAAAGAAGAGGTAAAAGAGGAAAGGGTATCCAAACTAAGACTTAAGAATGAACCGATTACTTTGAAAGCTTGTAAAAGCAAAAACAATATGAGATCGGGTAAAAAAAAAATTGATGGATAGCACAGAATTGTAGAAATGATAATGATACCGATCTTCCTTTCTCACTTTTGAAGTTTGATTTGTACGGCTAATGAAGGAGCAGTTCATATATATCTACTCTGTCAGTTGAATCTACAGAAATAGATTCTGTGAGAGAAAATGCTGACTGCTAAAGCAAAGTTAGAATTATAAAACTTATAACAATCTGCCAAGTAATCTTTTTCTCTAACTAATCGTCAGTACTCCATCAAGAGTTTTTTTCGTTAAATCTGACTAGTCGTGTCGGGACAGAAATGGATTTCAAACGTGAATAGATTTTGGCGTCGTCTCGCGAAATGAACAATCTCTGAACTCATCGCATCAGAGAATTATCTCGATGACGAAACTAAGATGAGAGTTGGCAAACGGAACCTTTCTCCAGATGATTTTGTCATGAAAAAAGAAAGAAATGCTGGGGGGCCCGCGCCCAAAAAAGAAGCATGTTCTTTTTTAAAGTGATACAAACTAGTAGTTCACGTGCATCCTAACTTATGAAATAGTGTGGAAATCCAAAACAGTCAGAAAGTTTTCCTCAAAATGTAGACCATATTGCGCACGCCATTTATTGTTTAGAACGTAATCGAGAAGCAAATAGAGATACAAGTCAACTAATACTCCAAAAATTTCAGAAATAAGTAGAGCACACGTCTTGATCGATTTGCAGATGTCAAATTGGAGGAATGCATCTTATCAGATAGGTCAAATACTTTCAGGTTTTTTGTACTGGCAATTTGATTTACATTCTGTCAGATAAACGTAAGCAAATTATCCTTTACTTCAACTTTTTAGAGAATTACGTGACAATCAATTAATGTTATATCATCAGGACGTCATTACTTACTCTGAAGAGTATTGAGACAATAATAGGTTAGAATGAAAATGGAAAACGGACGAATTGAGAGAATAAGAACTAGAGTTGGCCAGAAGCACATGGTCAGTGCGGGTGGTGGTAGCTATTTTGTGCGGTTGTGCCATAAATAGTGTAAGTGCGGTGCAATTATTAGAAATAATAGAGGTGTGGTGGCGGTGCGCATTAAAAGTATTATGAAGGAGCGGTGGGTGCTACAAGAAATGCTTGGCGGTGTGTGTGCGCTTACCTGGTGCGGTGTGGTGCGGTTAGGCGGTGCGGTGCGAGGTGATGGTGCAGGAACGTATTCTAGTTCGTTTTTGGGTCATGTTAAAAAAACAAAAAAAAAGATTTCCTTATTCAATTTTTACTGAGGTGTTAAAGCCACTGTTGATAGATAATGTGAAGAAATTCAAAAATTAAAGTCGAATTTTAGCTTCAGAAAAGCAGAACACGCAAACGTTAGTTTTAAACCCATTGCAGGTCATTTCACCGAAGTCATGAATCTGCTATTCAAGCAATACGATGAGAAGATACTGTCTGAGAATGTTTCAAAATTTAGACTTGTACGAAAAGATAAAGATTTCCTGATGAGACCCTTGGATGAGATGAGTGCCATGAGGAGAGGTGTTGAATTTCCAGTTGAATAGATTTATCTTTCTTGTCCGCCATTAAGTGATGCCAGTAAGTTTTAGTGGTGTTGTATGATCTGTCACGAAAAAATGTAGTAGATTAAATGCTGAGAGAGAGAGAGAGAGAGAGAGAGAGAGAGAGAGAGAGAGAGAGAGAGAGAGAGAGAGAGAGAGAGAGAGAGAGAGAGAGAGAGAGAGAGAGAGAGAGAGAGAGAGAGGAGAGAGAGAGGAGAGAGAGAGAGAGAGAGAGAGAGAGAGAAGAGAGAGGAGAAGAGAGAGAGAGGAGAGAGAGAGAGGAGTGAGAGAGGAGAGAGAGAGAGAGAGAGAGAGAGAGAGAGAGAGAGAGAGAATTATTATTTTTGAACTATAACCTTTCAATAATTCTTGATACATATGATATTGAATGTTTTTTTTCATTCAATTGTATTGTGGTTGAACTTACAACAGAAGCAAATATTCCAGTTATACATATTGCAAAAAAGTTGTACATTTATTGACAATTTGAAATATTCGCATTCGCGCATATTAAGAAAAAAAAATGGCATTCATAATTCGCATTAGCATTCGTGAATATTAAAAATATATATTCGCATAAACATTCGCAAATATTAAAAAATTTATTCGCATAAACATTCGCAAATGTTAAAAAATTTATTCGCATAAACATTCGCATTCGCGAATATTGAAAAATAGATAGTCTACTCTTCTATATACGTCTATTTCATTGCACTTAATACGGAAACCCTCTACGTAGTGTCCGCAGATTTTTTCTCTGTATTCCACTCTTTACAACTCTAGTCTAAAAAACCTTCCGATGGAAATAAAGCTTTGACCCTCACCAAAATGTCGTCAGTTAAAATTATTCCAAGATTTGACTAATTTTTCAATTACTTAGATAAATAACTAATGAATGAATGAATGAATGAATGAATGAATGAATTAATTAATTAATTATCCACTTCCTCAAGCTTCATATTTTTCCTGGGCCAAAGTGTCAAAGGGCTATGGCTATAAGGGATTTCCTATTCTGTTCTTATATTCTTATTTTCAATTTTTATCCAAAGGTGGATAAATTCTTCTCCGAGATTGCGACTTTAGTGAGACTTAAATTGCTTTTAATTTGAATAATTATTAATTTTTCTGATTATTCTGGTCTAAATTTTTGGGATATATATATATATATATATATATATATAATTTAATAATTTTTTTAATAATTTATATATAATATTATATATATTATATATATATATATATATATATATATATATATATATATATATATATATATATATATATATATATATATATATATATAATATATATTATATATTAAATATATTAATGATATTCCTTGAAGACATGAGTTTGTTTGTGAATTGTGTTATTATTTTTTAATAATATATGATTAGTATATATATATACTATTATATATATATATATGATATATAAATATATATATATCATATATATATATTATAATTATAGTATATATGTATATATTATAAATATATATAATATATATAATTAGGTATTCTTGAACTATTAATAGTTGCGTACTTTTAAATAAAAATTCTTATACAGATTTATTATTATTATTATTATTTTTATTTTTGATTAATTATTATTATTATTATTCATTATTATGTATTATTATTATATATATTATTATGTGATATCAATTTTGTTTTTAGTTAGTCGTTAATTAAAAGTAAGTGCCTAGAATGGCTGTATGCGATTCCTCCATTTAACAAAGTCTCTCTCGCTCTTCTCGTATTAGATTCTTCTTCCTTGGTCACAATTTTAAAATTATAAAAATTTAATATTCTTTTTTTTTTTTTTTTTTTTTTTTTTTTTTTTTTTTTTTTTTTTTTTTTTTTTTTTTTTTTTTTTTTTTTTTTTGCAAAAAAAAAAAGATAATGATAAAGATTTTACCGCTTTTTGAAATTGGTAGACAACTCATTACGCATACACCACACTAAGATTCGGCCACAAGTCCCATACCCCAAACTTTTTATATATAACAAAAGAACAAACAATTCTATAAATTAAAGAGATTTTTATTTCAATAAGATCGAAAATAATATAAATGTGAATTTATATTATATAATTAGTATATATATATATTCGTATACTAGTGAGCAAACTGCAGTTCAAAATTGAGATTTCATTTAAGTTCATGGCCAGATAAAGAATCCGCTGAATGAAACATCGGATTCAGATCATAGTTTTATCAACCGGTATTGTATTCCTAACACATCGCTTCCACTTGAACAGTAATATGCACGTGAGACCGCAACAACACACACACACACTCACGACACACACACCAGCACACACACACGTACATAAATCTGATCTTGAATTGCAGGATGTGCATTTGTGTGTGCAAATGTGAGCTCTGATTGTAGATGTTATTTATAGTTAAGGTCATGTGTTTAATTAATTACTGTTGGTAAATGGATCTTAGAGGAAAGATCGATGTAAAATGCAGTAAATTCTTTCGATCAATCGTTTAAATCCAATTTTCTGAACATTAAATGATAGAAATTAATTTAAAACTAATATTAAGCTTTAACATTTCTCTCTCTCTCTCTCTCTCTCTCTCTCTCTCTTTCCGTCCAACTTCTCTTCATCTCTCTCTCTCTCTCTCCTCTACTACTCTCTCTTCTCTCTCTCTCTCTTACACACCGACACACATACGATGCATAGATGCATGGAGTTCTACACAAAGAACAAAATATGCAGTTAAAAGGTAGAGGTCTATTATATCCTATGTCTGCCTAATCTTTTCAATTAAGAGATTTAGAATTGGTAAACTCCCCCCCCCCCCCCCCCCCCCCCCCCTCAACTTCTAGAATATCGGTATTCTGGTTGCTGTATTTAATTATTATTTAATTTATTTGATTTTATAAGATGATATTATTTTATTAATAATCTACTTTTTTTAACTAAAGTATTCATCTTTATCATTCTCATTTATTTATTTGTTATGTATATATAATTTAATTAATATTTTTTGTTGTGAGACAATTAATAGTGATTTAATATCTTGTACTATTTAATGAGCTTTTTATGGGTTTTTAACAATAATGTAGGATAATTTGACTTTAGTTTTACAAAATGATAGTTGGCAATTGGATGAGGAGTTGGGAGACGCAGAGTTTCTTTTACAAAAATGGATGAGTTGGGATTTGGATGATGAACTAACGTACGCAGAGTTTCTTTTACAAAAATGGATGAGTTGGCAATTGGATGATGAGTTGGGAGACGCAGAGTTTCTTTTGCAAAAATAGATTAGTTGGCAATTGGATGATGAGTTGGGAGACGCAGAGTTTCT
>JABUQX010037970.1:0-15000 GCA_015478945.1 Trachelipus rathkii
TTTTTAATTGGAAAAAAATTTTGTCTGTTCCAGAAGACCGCTGGCTGAAACAAGGTTTGTCAAATTAAGTGGCAATGAGGAATTCCTTAGGTTCGGATTCCCGGGATCCGGAAGGTCGGAAAGCAGGGAAGGTCCCGAATTCGTAGCCCCAAGAGGTCACAGAGGTATAAAAAATTTTTTCAGGAAGAATATCTTTTCTTTCGATTAAAAAAAAATGATTTAAATCGCTCGGAGAAGGGTTTTCGGTGTAGAAGAAAAAACAATTTTTCAATAGTTTGGCAAAAACCCTTTAGGGTAGGATCTGGAAGGCCGAAGGTTGAAAAGGGTCGAAAAGGTCGGAAAAAAAGGGCTGGGATATATACTAAGAGAGAGAGAGAAGAGAGAGAGAGCAGAGAAGAGAGTTCATTTTTGTCTAGTTTTGCTATTTTTCCTTTCATTTAAACTTATTCATCTGTGCTGCTCCAGTTGCCTGGTGCCTTCTCCCCTTATACTATCTAAAGCTTTGTCGGGCTCGGTAGGCCGCGTTTGGTTCGCTCCGTAGACTCCGACGGTTATAGCCGGTTTGCGCGCAATTAACGGGATTGCGTTTCTGTGGCTCGACTGCTCGTGTGCAGTCTATGAAATTAACCTGATACAAAAAACATTTTCCGCTAAATGAAGCTTGCTACTGGTCGTTTTTGTCGAATATTTTATATTTCATAAAAAAAAAATAATAATTTAATTGCATGAGTTTAAGTTGTGTGCAGGTATAGGGTCTTTTTTTAGTATTTGTAAGGTCTGACATTTCTTTTTTTGTTTCTTCTGCCTAATTGGACATTTAATGTGCATGGAATGACGTTGGGCACTCGTGAAAACAAATATATATTTACATCAGATGATTTTATTAGGATAGTATATGCAGTGTAAATAAGCTGCCATAAGGTAAGTTTTTTCTCATGCTGGCTAATTTTCATTCTCTCTCGGAATCTTGTGCTCTGCGCATATATTACGAGGTTTTGGAGCGTTTCGGTGATATGGTTTTATTCTGTGGGAATTAATGCAGTTTATATGCGAAAGGATAAAAATTTAATTGGTTTCCTATATAGATCCGATCAAATAATATAAATTGAATTAGAAGTAGAATTTTATATTATTAGTAGCAAAGCAAAAAAGATGATCATCTTAGAGTTCACACTAGAACATTCGACAACAACACTCCTTCCATTCCGTAGATACACCTTAGTATACTTGAACAAAAACTATCTATTCATCTACAACAAATTTGGATACTGTCCATGCACATATAATTCCGTGTGAAAAAACAATTCAGAGAAATCCAGAGGATAGATACTCTCTATTTTTATGTGCACAACGTCCGCGGTCGGAGCTCGTTCAACACAAAGTCGACCAGATATACAAAGATAATATTCAAAGCCACAATTATCAGTTTTCATTAGTCAGTGGTCCTACGGCGCAGCTTGCGACTGTTCCCCTCCACCCTCACAAAGATAGATGATTTACTTTTTCAACCTCAAGAAAGATCTCTTCTACGAGGCCAAGGAGTATACCACTGAGATTTTTTCGGCAAAATAATTATATATATCTTTAGCATTGATATCAAATGAAAAAAGAAATTTTTCAACACAAATGACACTAATGATAACCAAAACAATGTGACGTATTTACCAGTTCCCTACCCAATAATCCTTAATCTATATATATTATATATATATATATATGATATATTGATAATTTTATTATAGTATATTATTATATTATATATATTATATATATATAATATATATTTTAGTTGGGAAAATGTAAAAAAAAAGGAAGGGCGTAGTGTATAATATATAAAAACTATTTTTACCCCCAAAAAACTTGATCTTAAGTCCATCAAACACATCTCCATGGAAAAAACACGTCATGTTATGCTTACAAAAATAATATTATAGATTTTTCAGATATACTCTGAAAGAGTTAACGGCCGGAAATGTACTTTCACGCGCAAATTCACGCTGGTCAGCCCTGGGTAAGAGACTTTACAGGATAAATTTCCTTACAACTGGGTACAGATGAGATTAGAATTTATGCTTTTAAAGAAAAAAATACAACAAAAAAGGTTGTTTATTTTTCTTTAGATGGAAATAAGAACATATCTTTATTTTGTTTATATAGCAGAAAAAAAGGGGCAGCAACACGGTTTTAACAAAATTCAGGGTGTTTAGATTTATTAGTTTTAACACGTCTGTTTTGTCGGTTATCGTCAATGCGTTTTTAGAGAATAAAATAACACATATTAATGAACAGGAACAAAAAAATATTTCCTAGCGTAGAAGGAGGTTCTGCACTCCGCACAGGAAAAAATATGAAGCGCTCACCGTTGGCGTAACCATTGAGAAAGAAAAAGTAGGGAATCTCCAGCACCAAACATCAATTAGGACTCGTTTACAATCAGTTCAAAACTACACTGAAAGAGGGCAGTATATATTCGGCGGAAACGCTAGCGAAGCGCGCCTTGTTGTGTCGCTATTTAATAATTTTCTTTATTGATAAAAATAGTTCTGGCTTCATTGGTTCAACTTTATTAAACGTTGAATACTTTCATTCAAAGGGATTGATAGGGCAAATTTGATCAATATATATATATATATAGTATATATATTATAGTATATATATATATAATATATATATATTATATATATATTATATATATATATTATATAGTATAATATATAATATTATATATATATGATATATATATCATGTTTTACATTGATCTCACCTTGAGAATCCCTTTTTTTTTTCATAGGTGCTTAGTCTGAAGATCCAAAGGCAGGTTCAAAGACTGTTGATTTATGTTTAGATTCAAAGAAGTATCGCTTTCTATTTCAATTAGCAAAACGAAATAGGCCAATGACCAGAACGTGGGCTCATTTTTTCGTCCCCAACGCCAATAAGCCAACAGATTATATATTACTTTAATTGTTTCGAAATGCTTCATGTATATATCCAAATCAGCTTCGGAAAGAATTTCGTCTTATATAAAATTGTGTTAATATAAATTAGAAGATATATAATATTATTATATATATATATAGGTAGTGATTATATATATATATATATATATATATAATATATATATATATATATATAATTCTTTGTATATTATATATATATAAAAATATAGTAGTTTTGTATTTGGTATTCTAATAATTAATATATATATGGTTATATATATATTATTTCGTTAGAAATATTGATATAAAAACATGTGTTTTGAATTGGAAGTCTAAGAAGACTTTTCTGCCTCAAATATTTGTTTCAAATTTACCTTGCAGACCAATCTGTACATCATTAAAACTTCAATATGATAGTGCCAAATTACTTCACCATTATGGGAATTTCACCCATATTACTTGAAAAGAGAAAGATCGGAGCGACTACTAAGAAAATGTGATGATTAATCCGACACAGCACTAGTTTCGTTGTGGGATAACAGCTAGATGGATTTGCGCTTTAACTTTCTAATCTATCTCATGCACAACCTTAATGTAGTTCAACACCGAGATTCTTTGCTGCGAGATAATGTCTGCTTAATGCGAACATCAAGAACCTTTTCCAGAAGATAGGTAGAACAGCCGCTGTAACGACTAATCATTAAAAGTGCGTATTATGTAGTCACCACAGTAATATTGGTGCATGGAATATTGTGCTTATTTAAATGTTCATCCAACCACTGAATTTTGTCACCCCTTTTGAATCACGTTTGTTATAACTTGCGCTTAGAAAAATGGAAATTTGTTTTGAATTCGTTTTGAATTACATTTATGGATATTCTGCTCGCTTTCAAAGTTTCCGATGGTAGAATTGTCTGATTTATTAATTGCCAGACTGCTCTTGCAAAAATCAAGCTTAGGATAGATATATTAGTGTCAGAACGTAGGGCGCGCCGACGAGCGTGATATAGTGCAGGCTCCATATATCACTTGACGCGGTTTATATGAGATACTAGATATCATAATTCTTTTGCAAAAGGAATCTTCATTTATTTCCTTTTATATGTGAGGGTGTACGAACATATTTTCAAAACTCGCCAGAAGAACGTTAACCTGCAACCCATTTTCAATACTTGGATTTCTGGATGATTTAACTATTAACTAACACAAGAGCTTGCGAATATTCTTAAATCGCTTTGTAGTTTAATTTTTATGCTGGCGAACTACTCACTCCACGCGCCAAGTAGATGCACACTGGGGACTTATATCACCATATGTCATATTTTTCCCGGAAAGCCTTCTTATACCTTTTGTATTATATAAAATTATTTTTCCAAGTATATAGTATCCTCTACTCTTCATTTACTCCTTTCCGCCATCCATCATCATTTGGGAGATGGAGGATAGAAAAATTAATAACTAGTGATAATTAGTATGATATCTCAGAGGAGTCCTGATTTCTGGACTTTGCGTACTCATAGTTGTTCCTTTTTGCATTTGGTTATGTACCTTTTCGGCAGATGCTTCAGAAAACCTTATATAACACGAGCAACCGAGTGCAAAACCCGCTCGTTTGAGCTAAGAGAACAATGCTTCCGAAATCTCAATATGTTGTATCCGATCCTTAGGAAGCACAAAAGTGTACACTAGATTTATTCTCCTTTCAACTCCCAAATATACGGAATTAGTTTTCCAGGGATCTAATGCCAGGTGTATTCGGTGTGTCACCTGTTAAATAAAATGACCGGTATATATAATTATTATATTATATATATATATAGTTTATATTGATATAGTTAAGTTAGGGTATTGATATCACGGTTTATGATATAGTGAGTTAGGGTTATCTCTTTGTATAAGTACTCACTGTAGAGTTTTGTAGAGCTTGCGTTATATGCTAGCTTCTCCTCCTCGTAATCCGGGCATATGCGGATAATCCCGCACCATTATTTTCTCTATCCCACATCCCGCATTACTATTTTTGGCCGATCAAGCGGATAGTATTCATCTATGAATTAGGAGAAACGTGTGGAAGTAAAACTAAATCAATAAAAACATATGTATTATTTTTATTGTTTTGAAAATAAATTTATAATTGATAGGGGAAATAGGAAAAGTTATGTATATGGTGGAATAAACTAATATTTATTCATTATAATAATAATTTAGTATTTGTTTGTCCCTATCTTCAATCCTTATATAAGGGTTTTTTTATATATCATAATAATGGGCTATATTTCCGTAGAGGCCCGCGTAAGCCAGGTAAAACCTCGGACTATATTAGTCGTGATCATATAGGTATATATTTGGATTCGTGAATATTAAAGAGAATAAAGATCTTTACAAGAGAGGACTGGAACGGCCGAGGGAGAAGCACTGCACGCGGAGATAGTGGAAGGAGTAGAGGTCCAGGTAGAGATTTCGCAAGACTCACATGACAGACCGAGAGCGGGAAAGGTGACTGCTGGTGCTATGTATCATAGTTTTTCTAATGCCTAATACAAATGCTCAAATTATTATACTTTTGCTTTCACGCTGATTATAAATACAGAAGGGATTAAATTTTACATTTAGTGGAGGTGCCCAATATGTTGAATAGAAATTGCTGTCTAAAGGCGAAATTTATTGCTCCAGAGCGCAGGATAAAAAGCGGTGGAAAAGATCATTAATGAAAAAAACATCTAGATAGAATTTGAAAATTATTATTATTCCTATAAGTATCCGCGGAAGGCCAGTAACTCCCTCGCGTGGAAAGAGTCCCGATGAAGCAGTTGCGGTGTGTCTCTTTCGTGAGTGCAAAGCGTTGAGATGTGTTAGTTCTCTTTGTGTATAGAGATGTGATACAAATAAATATTTGTTTAGGCTCCTCTATGCAATTGAATATCATGAGTATTAGAATACAAAGAACGGGAAGAATTTGTAGAACGTGCTGGTAGCAACAATTCAGTAAACAGATGTTTTTCACATGTAGTGTTGACAATGGAGTGAATACTGGGACTAAAAGGATATTTTCTTCGAGCAGTATTCTCGCGCGAGGAATAGGTCGCCGCCGGTGGGTCCGGAATTCTTTTTCGGCATGACTTTTCCGCAGAGTGAGCTAAGGGTGGAGAGGTGGCCTCTTCGGCGCGAGTGTGAGATCATTAACACGAGAAATCTATATAGAATAGTATAAACTTCATCCCCTGAAAATGGAGTTTTTTTTTTCAGAAGCTGTTTGGTCTTTGCAAGCATATTGCCGAGAATATTAATTTCCAGCTTAATCTATATACCTACTTATGGTCCAGAAGGAGTGGGGGTGGGAGGGGTGGGGGAAAAAAAGAGTTATAAGGTTAGGTATGTGCAAATGAAGTGGAGCATCAAGAACGTCTGCACTCTTGGTAACCAGGTAAATATTATATATATATATATATATATATATATATATATATATATATTAATATATATATTATATTATTATTATATATAATATAATATATATATGATATATAGATAATTATATATATATAATGTTATATATATAGGTATATATATATTATATATTTATATAATATATATATATATATATATATATATATATATATATATATATTATAAATATATATTATATATATATATTA
Organism: Trachelipus rathkii; assembly: GCA_015478945.1. NCBI lineage: Eukaryota > Metazoa > Arthropoda > Malacostraca > Isopoda > Trachelipodidae > Trachelipus > Trachelipus rathkii. Next base: position 6,596 of record JABUQX010037970.1, read on the forward strand.
TATATATAATATATAAAGACCTGTGGCTAAAAACTCTAAAAACTTTACACTATCAGCTCTACTCCGCATCCGCAATTCAGGGTGTGATTTTTAACCTATCCGGTATCTGCGGATAGTTGATTTTAACATCCGCTGATGCAAATGCGAGAGGAAACGGCGTGATATATTTTTATATCATAAAACATATATCTCTGATACAACCATCAAAATTGAATTATTATAATTTTTGATCCTTTTTTTAAAAAATAATATTTTTTTGCTTTGGGTTGACTACTATATATTTTTTTCAAATATGATTCAATAAAAATCTCCTTATAAAGGTGTTTCGGGATCCGTGGAAATCCGGAGGGTCTGAAATATACGGGGAAGGGGTCATCGAGGCTATAGATAGTAAAAGCTATACGGTGAAGGTTATAGAAAGGCATGGGTATACCTATGGTTTTATAATATTTTTATGTTTTATCAAAATTCATAAATTTTTTATTTTTAAGTAATTTGTGAAATAAATAACAGAGGTAGGTGCAAGTATATCTCGTGGTCTCGAGCTCGTTACATAAAGAACGCGATATTGTTATGTATTTTTTGTTGCTGATTCCGAATATACTTAAAAAATGGTTAGTTGTGCAGGGGGAAATAAGAAAAGTATAAACTGTAATCTCTCGTGGACGATATCCGGTGTTTACTGGGTAAGGTTGGAAAAGAATCGGACGAGGACCGTGGATTTATTCTTGGGTGGTTTATTTTTCTAATTTCCTACCATTCATATGCTCTTTTTGCTCGTGATATAAATTTCTATTATTTTTTTTTTATATCGAGGCTTTTGACATAAAGTTGTTTTGCTGAATGTTGGAATTAGAAAGTTTGCCTCTAATTAGAACAATTCCCTTCCTCCACCCGATACATAGCTAATGAAAATGGTCTCCAGATGTTTAAACCTATTTAGGTTTGGAATTCCCCAGCTCAGCGGCCTGGGTAAAATCTTTAGTAAGCTAAGGGTCACATGCCTATACTATATAGGCCTCAGGATTATATATATATAGAATATATTGTAATATAAAACTATGGTAATATATCAGAACATCGATATAAGATATTATTATTTTCAAAAAAATTAATTTCTGATTTTTTTTTGTTTAGGTAAAATATTTATTGCCAGGAAATAGGGTATACTGCTCATACGCTCCTAATATATAAGTGAAATCTAAGTTCGGAAAACTAGCTGCAGTAGCAGAGAGTATAATGTAATAGGAACAAATCGTGTTAGGCTTTTCGCTCGGAAGGTTTTGAGGGTGGGGAGGAGGTAGTGGGATGTGGAGGAGAGTTTGTGAAAGGAAATTTATGAAAATCTGCATAACATTTGGTAGCAATGAAGAGATCATAGTGAATGTGAAGCGGGTGGTTTGTGGGTGAAAGAGGAATTTAGGTATTTTGGGGATGAGGTCATTAGGTCATGAGGTCAATGCGATAGAGAGAAGAAAGTTGAAGTATGGTAAATCTGCAGGCATAGACGAAATTATTGGTGAAATGGTCAAGAAAGGGGCGAATAGTGATTGAGTTTGATATTTGGAAGCTGTTGTAACAGGGAAGGTTTATGGAAGGTATAATCCAGAGCGGATTGGAAAAAAGAGGGATAATTAGTCCTTCAATAAGGGTTTGCAAGGGGCCGGTAAGAAGAAAGGAAGGGAGAGCTCGTGAGGGTTATAGAGCTGGCGAAAGGTATAGTTTAAAAATGAATGTGTTTAGATTTTTTAGTGTCGTGTTCCATAGATTATTTTTGTGGTTGGTTAGGAGGTAGAATGATATTTGTGTGCTCGCACCAAAAGGCGTCTGCGTCGAGTTATTCTGAGGAGAAGTGAGTGTGAATTTTTCCTTTGTTATTGGTGTGGGAAAAAAGGAAACCTAAGTGTAGCTGATTAAATTACTAAGTGTATAGTAGATGATTTGATGTGTGGTAATCTCAAAATCTTGTACATTTTTTAAGGAAAACAAATAAATGATATTGGGAGTATAATATGGACGAGAGAGAATAATTATATGTATTAGAGTGATGGTATTTTTTCAATATAGGCGTATTTTTTATAGGTATAATCTGAACATGAATTTAATAGGGTATGACTCTAATTATGTGACATATAGGTGTTATAGTGAAATTATGTTTGGTTGGTAGTGACTTTCTGAATTAGGATATCCAAAAGTTAATATGTATGAAATGGAGTGAAGCGTTGATTATGTAAGTAATATATATTAGAGTGAAACGATTGATGTTTTTAATTATATATATAGACTCGAACATGCAAGAGTGAGGCTAGGATGTGTTATGTCTCCTTGGTGTTTTTATCAATTGTATATTATGTAATGGATTAGGTGAGTTATGAATAAAGAAGTTATTTGAGTGGTATAGTAGGTCTGGAGACAATGTGGACAGGGGATATTGGTGTCTAGCCACAATGATGGAGAATGGAATGAGAGAGTGGAGGGTTGCAACTACCTATTATTGAGGATTGTAGATGTGGTTTTTTGTGGTCGACTATGTAATGAAAGAGGTTTGGCGAGATGGGAGGAGGTGGAATTATTCGGCACAGGGTATGTTAAGAAATTGGAGAGGTTTAAAATGTATAACTCGGGGTGTATAGGGAAAAGAGTAAGGTTATTGGGGTGTGAGGAATTGTGGAATATAGTGGGACAAAGTACCTTCGGTTGTGGTGAGTAGTAGTGTGTAGGATGGGTGTTATAGGGCACGCTAGAACACTAGTATCTCGCAGTTTAATGATAAATAATATTGTAGGGGATAAATGTTGTGATTTATTGATATAGGTGTAAATGGTGTTAAGCGAGAGAATGTAGTCGAGGGAATATATTGGTTAAGTAGATCAGGTATGTGGTCGGGAGGAATAATGGTTGGCTGGAATGCGAGATTAAAATGCGCTTTGTTGTGGATGTGTGTGAAAGGACTAAGTCTTTGAGTGCGCTTAAGGTCTTACATGAGGGGTATGTTTTTTTAATAATAATTTGTAATGTGTTGAAAAATCTTAATATACACAAATCATAATTACCTAAGGATACCCGTAAATAAGGTGGTAGTCAATAGCTAAGTAACAGAGTAACCGGATAATTAAGGTACTTCGTTTACTTTTCCTTTCAAAAAGAACGGCTAAGACGATAAACGGATAATTACTTTTTCGTAGGTGAAACGAGAGAAGTAACTTAACGCGCTCTGGGCAATGGGATAAAAGTAACTCTCTCGGTGTGGATTGAATTAAAGTAAGCAATTAAAGGAATCAGAGTTAAAGGTTATTGTAGACGCGCGTTGTTCCTTTCGACCTCACAAGTTATAGTAAATGAGTCCTCTCTGTTTTGTATAAAAGTTATATTGAGTTAGAATGTACATGTGTTCTAGTAATGAGCAGCTGAGATAAATAATCATATAATTTATCTTTTGAGTTTTTTTATATCATATTTTAAGGGTACGTATGATAGTATTATGTATTGAGTAATATATGGATAAAATAGTGGATATATACGTAGTATAATTAGATTGCAAAGATTTTGATTTGTTAGGTTTATATGTGAAATAAAGTATATTATGTAGTGACTCGGTGAGAAAAGTAGTATAATTCTGGATGGGGGGTGACTTGTCTTTGCAGAGATAATTGTTATTAGAGTGTGTCGCTTGAAGTTTGAGAGTGTTAGTTAGAGGTGAAAAAGGGTGTTCCCTTCTGTTACATCCTTAGTGTGTTTGTTTCATTGAGCCAGATTCCTTGAAACCTTAGGAATATTTGAGGAAAAACCCATTTTTTTTTAAAATTTCCAAGAATATTTTTTGGTAAAAAATGTATTAAACTTTAAGATATGTGTTTAATATTAAAAAACCCTTATGGACCTGAGTATTATGTTGATTATTAACCTGTTTTGATCTTAATTTGTATTAAGTAGTATTGTAGTAACGGTTATATGGGGTCGTGGATTATTAAATAAATGGAAGGGAAGTTACTAAATGTAATATAATTAAGTTAATAATTGAAATTTATATATTAGGTAAATTAACTTTATAATAATATCTTCTATTTTGGGGTACTGTGCTGTGTGTGCTTTTTCTTAAAGCTCCACGGGACATTTTTGATGTGTGGCGTTGTGGTTATGTTCTGTTAGGGCGTTCTTTAGCCTGGTTGTGAGGGGTTTGTTAGTGTGTTCAGGTGACGTCTGATTGTAGGTGTGGCCATGTTAAGCCATTGGTCGTCGTAGCGAAGTCTTTTTGTTCAACTAGGTGCCCTGCTGGGGGGGCAAACACACATGTGTGGGTCGTGTGATAGAGTCGGTGAGAGAGAGATGAGCTGTGTGTGATGCGAGATAAAAATGTTGATCGAGAGTAGAGAGATTGCGAAAGAGATTAAGAGGATAGACGGCATTGAAAAAATTGTATTGATTCGCGCCGCCGAAGCTCGTTCCGCCACGAAAGAGGGAGAAGCTTGCGAGAGAGATTAGAGAACACCGATCCCGGGACGAAGAAAAAAGCACGGGGAGATCCGAGAGAACGCGTGCTGGATGAGAGGTGAGACTGGACGAAAGTGGAGTACGAGGAAATGGACTGATATATAAAGACGCAAACTATACTAGTAATGTATTTTCGTGTATTATATTTGTTGACACACCTTCCAGTAGATTAACAAAAGTACTGCCACGTTTATGTATTCTCTCAGGAAGGGTTAACATGCTCTCTCTATGAACAATTAAAGGGATACTCAATAGTAAGACATAGTTTTAATATCAAGAAATTAAATATATATTTGTGAAAGAAAGTTCTTATCCCTCAGTTTTCCTCATCCGTTTTTACTCTAATTTACTTACCTTGTATACAAGGCATTCCTGATTGAAGAAAGGTGAACTCCTTACAAATTGGATCACTAAAGACAGATAATAAAAGCGACTTGTTTACTTCTAAGATAGCTTGATGACTATCATGTTTATTTGTTTTATTATCACACGTTTTTTCGCTTCCCAAATTTTACCACTATTTGTCTGCTGTATATTCAGTGTCCATTCACAGATACACTACTCTAGCCATTTGTGCATACGATTCTTTTCATCCTATTCAGTTTATTGTCTCTAACATTTCTTAAGGTTTATAAAGCTATACACACACTCTTAAACCCAAGGGGATTCAAAGCGCGGCTCACCATTTTCTCGCGGCTGAGGTTTAATAAGTTGTCTGCATGATGTGGTTCGCTTCTTGATTAAGGTGAAAAAAAGAATAACAACACTCCTTCATATTCACTAATGTGTTTTGTCTCATTGCGTCTGTATATATAATTGTAGTGACTAGTTTTAAATTTTGAAATTTTGTCTGATATTGGCAAAAAGAATTTATAAAAAAACTCGTTATTCCATATATTCAAGGCTCCTCGCCTGTTTCCCATTCTTGTGGATCTCTGCCATTGATGACTTAACTTGAGAAGATCTCCATAATTACTTCAGTTTATTAAAACAAGGCCAAGAGTGCTTCGCATACAGAGAGTTAGGTATATTCTGCAAGCCGCATTCTCCATCAAAAATTCTTACACCGTCTTATGTCCACACGTTAATGCTTTTAATTCTTTTTATTATGGTGATTCGTGTTCTGCAGGCTAGCCTTGTTATGTCACGCTTATAAGCCTAAAACACTCCTAGTTGTTTGTGGTCCCCGAATTTCACGCCTAGCCCCCTCCGATATATGGATACAACAAAGATCGAAAAAGAAGACATTAGAAGGTGGTGTGATCGCCTCCTATTTCATAAACATTATTTCCTACAGAATCACGTTTCTATCCCAATTAGGCTTTTCTTCTCGCAATTTTCGCCCACAGCTTTGAAGGGCTATGTGAGAGGAATACAACCATTTCTTAACCCTGCTCTCCATTCTTTCTTTATCCCCAGATAGCTCTTCCCATAACTTGTTAAGTAGAAACCATTAATAAAGGACATAGAGTTGGTCCATGCGAGTTATGTGTGAAGGAACCCCTTATATGTATATTATATGATATACTTACTCATGGTTACGTTTAACGATAACTATAGTGGTCATTGATTAACTTTATTTCCTGGGTAGGCCTCCTTTGGGGTTTAATACTAGTATAGAGCATATAAAATACTCGGGATACCAAAAACTATCAATAGGAATACCCGTAGCGCGACTTATACCGCGTAATTGAGGTCACACAAAACTGATAATGGCTTTGTGACTCAGGGTAGCAATAGTTTGTTGGTCTAATAATAATAAATAATTGTATAAAGCTAGATAACTCAGTAAAGGATAGATAAGTAATAAAATTTTCTACCGCTGATTCCGCCAGGTAAGGGACTTCGAATATATACACATTTTCGTAGCGACTAAATAATAAGTTGGATAGTCTAGCCTTTTGACCCATAATATATCTGGATTAACTAAGTGACAGTCCTTACTATTTACCCCACTATTTATTTTATTTTGATACGTAAGATAATTTCCGTACTTACTTCCCCCCAAGGAAAAAAAGTTATAAGGATAATATATATGATACCAATTTAAAGAGGAGGCAAGAAAAGTTAAGCTATAAAAATGATAGTTAGGGAGTTAAGAGAGGCTCCCACGCTTTTTCAATGCAAGTTGAATGAACCTAAAGGAAAGGCAGAAATGAAAGGCAAAGAGTAAGGAAGTTTACAAAGGCAAGGCTGCAAGCACAAATTTAAACCACAGTAGGGACACCATCAAACATTCCATAGTATTTAGTTCAAACCAGGGCAGAAATGAAATCTTTATTATAAAATATCTAGGGTGAGCATAAACCTCATTGAAAGAGCAGTGAAGTTGTAGCAAAGGAATCAGCCAAAGTGAACTAGAAACAAAGATTAGAGTAAAAGAGTATATTGCTTTAGAGGACAGGCAAGACATCAGAGAATGTCGTTAGAGGAACAAGAAGAAATAAAAGAAAGAAGCAAAGATATAGATAACATATTTAATAATGGCAATGTCTGTCTTGGACATAAAAAATTGTGTATTAATATATAAAGAGAAAAAAGAGGGAACATAGTAAGGTCTACTGTCTGGAGATCAAGACCTGAGCTCTGCAGGAACAAAAGTGAGGCTTTAGAGGGAGCGAGTCCGTACTCAACAGAATATAAAATATAAATTTACTTAAGTAATTTTATAGCTGAATTAAAGAAGATAGAAACAGTGCATCAATAGTATTGGGCATCTTTCAGGCAGTATCAATTTCACCCCAGAGACTTTCTGATGGGGAAAGGATAGATTAGGGTTGCAATATTGGAGCTTCCACCCTTCTTCGTTTAAAACTATTAAAAAAAGAAAGAATATGTATGTGCCATGTAAGGAAGAGGTGAAGTGAATTGCCCTTGCATGAACATCCATGTAAGTACCCCATGTGCAATTTAGAAGTACGGGAGAGTCCTTTCCGTTAGTGAGGTCGCATCGGAACCAGAACAGTTTGGCAATGATGTGCAAAAGACATGTCCGGCAATCATCTAACAACGTCTGTCCAATTCGGGAGATTTCTCTGTTATATTAACATCCGGGAATTTTTGTTCTACTCCTTATATATATATATATTATATATATATAATATATATAAAAGTATAATATATATACTATATATATATATATATATATATATCATAATATATATATATATATAATATATATATATATATATATATTATATTATTATATATATATATGAGGAAAGGGTGTGTGTAGTTATGTGTGTGTGTGTTGTGCGTGTGTGTGGTGTGTGTGTGGATGTGTGTGTGTGGGTGTGTGTTGTGTGTGTGTGTGTTGTGGGTGTGTGAAGGAGAATTAAAAATCAAAGAGGGAAAAAGTATATATTTTTTCTTTACCCAATTTATTACCACGTTTTTATTTTTTACAATCGTTCGCTACCGAATTGTTGGGTGGCCGGAAGAGGGGGGAACTCCGAAATGGTGCCGTTGTTTTCTCCGGAAAAAATTTAAAATGTTATTTTTTTTAATCATTTTAAATTTTACATTTTTTTTGGCTGTGTTCAAATACTTGAAAAACACGGCAATGTGCTCACATGTAGAAGTATGAATGGATATAGCCTTTCTTATACAAATGCTTAAAACGGGCGCTTCTGACGTTGACGTGAATAGCAAACGATTGTACATTGTTCCATCTAATTGGAGCGCTTGAATCTACGTCATGACCGATTAACTGGCGCTTGAACGCCGCGTCTTTTGGTCCAAGTATAAGGGCAAATGAACATAGTATCGGCTTAGGAATTTATGTGAACTATGAGGAGACGAATGGCGGCTTACATTTGGAAAGGATTTGAAGGGCATAATAAAGAAATAATGACCTGAAAATTTATTATTATTATTACACCTGCATTTTTAATTTAAAAAATAGACCCATGAGT
>JABUQX010037970.1:22500-40000 GCA_015478945.1 Trachelipus rathkii
GATTTGACCGGTCCAAGGTCTTGCCATGGCTGTCCATTTTAGTTCACGGTTGGCCAACTGCTTTTTAAAAAGTGCGTGTGTTCACGGTTGGATGTTATATTTAATTAAATCATTTCCGGACCTTGGTTATTTAATTAATGTTTGATTAACATTATGCAATGTACGTTTGGAAAATTAACTGGTATGTATCAATGCGTTTAAAAGTCTAAATATAAAAAACGTTAATAAAATCACGTTAAAGATTACATAAAACATTCATCAATCGAGGCCAGATTCAACCATTACGATTCGACAGATTGTGGCAATGTGGCAGAAAATGGGAATAGGATGCGTTATCGTCCGGGTATTTAAAACACTACAAGTGCATGACATAGGCAGGGGCAGTTCCTTCAATACACCACCTCTTCATATTTAAGTCATGTTTCCTGCCAAACGCACGATTTAACTATAGAAATTATTTATTTTTTTAATTAAAATTTTTAAAATCAGTTACCATTGAAATTAAATATTATCGTCATTTCCTAACGAAACTATTAAAAAAATACAACAACTTAAAATGGACAGCAACACCTATTTTCCTTTACATTTTAAAGGAAAGGGATCGCTGAATATTTATCTTCTCTAAGGTTTAAATGAGGAAAAAATACGAAAGCTAATTAGGAATTCGAAAACAATTAACAACACTTTTAAAATTGAGAACTTTATAGTATATATTGGTTAAAAATCCGAGGGAAAATCGCAAAGATGTATGGTTGCCGGGGATTTATGACTTTCAGGGGGAGGGGTGGCCTGGCTCACTCCTCGCTCCTCCCCCACCTCTTCGAGCGAACAGAAGCGTAAATTGCAATTGGTGTTAATATTTACGTTTTATTTGAATATTTGCGATAAATGAAGATATTAACGTGAATAATATAAAAATTGAATATATAACATTAAAACATTGAAGCTAAGTATGTAAAATTAGCATTTAAGTAGAATTTAAATTATCTGTAATAAATATTATTTAAATTATCATTTAAATAGCATTTAAAAATATAAATATATATATAATATATAAAATAATAATTGTATATAATATAAGTAATATATAATATTAGATATATATATATATATATATATATAATATATATATATAATATCAGTGGCGTAACCGTGGAACATAGCACTTGGGTAAGGTAGTTAATATATATAGATATAAACTGATATATATATATTGTTCTCTAATATAGAGTTTACTTATTTAAAAATAGAATATAAATATATATATAAAAATAATATATAATATATACTATGATATAATATAATATATAGAAGAAATAAAGCTATCTTTACAAATTGAAATACTTACTGTACTTATTTAGGAAAAATTTAAAATTCACAAAAATTTGAAAATAAAAACTTTTTTGTATTACTATTATATAGATTGAACTCAAAAACCAGATATAGCCTACAAATTTGTTACATGTAAAGCCGTTTCTTTACATAAGTGCTAAATTTATGAACAATTTTAATATAAACAAACACTTTCTTCTATTATGAATTATTTAAATTAACACAAGGCAAATGCAGTTAAATAATCAAACATACAATAAAACATCAATCGAAATATTAACTAACCTTACTTCAAAACTAAGCAGTAAACACAAGTCATCTATGCTATACATTTCATTTTACCCGTCAGCTGTAAAGGAACTTAGACCATAGATAGAAATATTAGATCTATAGATAGAACAGATGATAATAGATGATAGTGAAGAGATAGGAGAAAGAGAGGAAGAGAGAGAGAGAGAAAGAGAGAGAGAGAGAGAGAGAAGAGGAGAGATAGAGAAGAGAGAAAGATAACTGTTTCACAATTTCCAAATTTATTTCGTCGTTCCCAGTAAAAGTATGAATACCGGTCCGCCCCAGTAAATATTAAAGAAAAAGCAAAATTACGTACGCCCATAGATTATAAATTACTCTTAGGGAATAAGGGTAGGAGGAACATTGTCCAAGAATTTAATTATTGTAATGTGCCAATACTAAGTACTGTTCTTAAAATTTTTTTTATAAATCAGTTTCTTTTTGACACTTTCATATAAAATTTAATTTTTGTAAAGTATACCATTAATTTTTTTAAAAAAGACTCAAAATCATGTAGAGCTACCTACCGTCTACCTACCCATGTATCGCCCCTGCAATATAAATAATAGTAGTATATTATATATATATATATATATATATATATTATAATAATATATAATACAATAATATATATATATATATATATATAATATATTATAAATATAGGTAGTTTAGTTTCATACGGTGGTCAGACGAAAAATGTTCTTTTTAAAATAACCCTCGATCCAATAAACCTCTTTCTCGCTCTCTCTCATCTCTCCTCATCCTCTCTCGTTCTCTCTCTCCGTCTCTCTCTCTCTCCTCCTCTCTCTCTCTCTCTCTCTCTCTCAACTGTTCGAGATAGGGCAGCAGATTTTTAAAAAAATCATTTTTATCTCTGAGGCTGCCAATCTAAAGCTTTAGTTAAAATCCAGGGCGGTGTCTGGCCTTTACTTGCAATAAAATATTATTTTTTCTCTCTTTTACCGTCTCGCGCTCCGGCTCCGGCTCCGGCATCTATTTCGCCACTCTGATAAAGACCCACAAACATTGTGGAATTAAAATCGAGCAGAGAAAAAAATTTCATGGCAGTGACCATTGTTAAAGCCCGCCTCTGTCATAGTTTTGCTGTGCATATCACTAAAAGAGGGTTAAACACTCGCCTAAACACTACCGACTATACTTAAATAATTTTAAAAAGTATGTTTTAAGTACCGGTAGTCAGCAAACACTAATCTCCCGGTCATCATTAAAATGACCATCAATATAATATAATTAATAAATAATATATATATAATATATAATATAGATATTAAATATATATATCTATAAAAATAAGCATATAACAATACATTACATGAGTATAAATAATATCAATATATATATATATATATATTATAATATATATATAATATATAGAAGTATATATAATATATATAAGTATAATATATATATAAAATATTATATATATTAGATATCATATATATAAATTAGTATATATATATAGAATAAATAATATATATATAATATATATAATATATATATAATATATATAATATATAATATTATAAATATATATAATTATATATATTATATATATATATATTATATTATATATATATCAGATACTTTAAAGTGATAACTCCAATATATTTTACCCTTATAATTTAGGACTATATTTATATTGTTTGAATTGTTGTTATCAAACGAAATTAACCAAAGATGGTCAGAATACTTTCAATCGTTGTTGAACGTAGAAGAGGGGGAAAAGTTTCAGATGAAAAACGAAGTGACGATCGTCCGACCCAACGACTATCTAATAGAGTAGGAGCTAATTTTTTTTATGATTAGATATGTGGACCAATTTAAGTAGGACCTATTGTTTTTTATTATTTTTATGGGTTAGATTATTATTATGGACCAATTTGACGGTTTTATGGTGCTAGAAGATCAGTTATGGTTGCTCTAGATGAAATATAATTTTCACCTCAAGTGTTTATATTGCTTGGCCAATGTCACTAAGCAATATTCAATACACCTATCTAATATTCGAACCATTCTGTGTGCCTTTATGAAAATGATTATATTATAATATTGATTAGTTTATATTCTAGTATGTCTTCTCAATTTAGTTTACAAATATACAATCCTTTAATCAACTACTATAATATAATCACTAATAAAAATAAATATCCTTCATTTAACACACACACACACACACATACACACACACACACACACGCACCTACACACACACCTCTACACACACACGCGCGCGCGCACACACACACTTACCGTCACGCACACACACATGAATGATTTAGTAATTATAAAAGTTAGTTAAGAACCGTTAAATCATTTTATCAAAATTAAGCCATCTCTACCAGTCCACTTTGCATTTTTTTTCCCTTTTAGGTATTATTTGGTCACAGATCATCTGTAGAGTCTTTGAATGACACAGAATTGAACAACGAATCTAGAGTTCTGGTTATCTACACAGGAGGAACTATTGGGATGATTAACAATGAACGTGGAAGTAAGATATTTGTACTAATCAGAGTTTTTCTTTTGTTTTTGTTTTTTGTTTTTTTAAATGTAAATTAGTGTGTTACAATTAAGTGATTTCCACAAATATTTTAGCCTCTGTAGGAGAAAAAGCATCCATTCGATTTGGTCATTGAAGTAATTTTTCAAAAATTTAGATGTTTTGATGAAGCTTGTTTTTTAAATCAGGTTAGGTTGGGGTGGGAATTCACTATTAAAAAAAGGGAACCTGGAACCTAGTTTCAAGATGCTTTTCAACAGCCTAATTGCCCATTTAATATCTTATATACAAAATGTTTTTTCTTAAACTCTATTCTGCTTTATCATCTTAAAGTTTTAGAATATGCTTGAAAATGTATTTACCCAATTGTTCATACTTTTTTACATTTGCAGAACTTGAAAATTACAGAACATTTACAGAACTTGAAAATGTATTTACCCAATTGTTCATACTTTTTTACATTTACAGAACTGGCACCTATTCCTCGCGCAATGGAGTCTTGCCTACGTCTTTACCCTCATATGCATGATGCAGCTTACGCCGCCAAGAGATTTTCAGGCCTCAAACTCCCTCCTCTTGTTCTTCCGTGAGTCTTGACAAACTTCTTTTCATTTTTTTTTTTTAAGTTTCCAAATTTTGCCAAATTTGTTTGTTTTTCATTATCTAGAATTCTAAACGCTGTCAAATTTTTTGTTTTCATTTTGTAGATTTTCAAATGCTGCCATATTTGTTTTTTTGTTTTTTTCAATATCTAGATTTTCAAATATTTTCTTCACAATACCTTTTTCTAAACTACTTTTTCTGTATTCAAAACCATATAGTTTGCTTGATGAATATCAAAATATTTAACAGATTATAAAAATAATAACATGTTTTAACGTTTAAGTCCTGATAAAACAATAATATTAAGACCATCATCGTATCGTGAATTTGACAGTTTATAAATATGGTATAAATACTTTTTCATTCTTATTCCAATAGTGTAAAAAAATAAGCTAATTTCAATTTAAAATACATTTAAGAATATAAAAATATACATACGCCAGTTTTTTTTTATATATTTATATTTGAGACAGCAAGTATAGGTATTTTCTAACTCCCCACATCCCTCTCCCTTGTAATATGTCTGTAACACAAGTCTAACCCCACCATTGATAACTACGTAACGCTGGTCACTAGCCCAGCTTTTATTTTCTTAAAAACGTAAAAATAATAGACAAGTATTTGGAGAACATTCTAATGCACGGAGTTGCAATATTATGTATAGAAAATTTTTATTTGTTTTTGAATATCTGTTGATGTTATCATATAATAAAGGTAGAGTTAAAAGATTTCATTTGAAGAGTTAAGTAGCACTCGAAATGAGCACCCTACTCTTTTGTAACTATTTCTTACCATTAGCCAACCACATTCTCCAAACAAGAGTTACCTAGCAACAATTGTTACGTAATTTATGGACAATCCTCTAAAAATTTATGAAACATATTGTAGTATAATACTTTACTGATATCAGCTTTTCCGAAATATATCAAATGTAAGATGATATATGCCAATTTATATCATATAGAGCACGTTAAGCAAATAAATAAAAACGATCTTTCGTAGGTAATATGTAATTGATATTGTTATACACTTGGTTTGTTTCTGAGGGGGAAACTCACCTACTAAAGGTATATGTCATTCATTCAGCCAGGCAAAAAACAAAAAACAAAAAAAAAACCAACCGGGCCATCTCAAATGCATAGATAGAAACACTACCTAATCTAGGAGTTGTAGTTCTATTCCCAATCCTATTAATATACTACCGAGGAGTCAAAAAGATAGCAAATTGTGGGCATTTCTGATATGCCCGTTAGAATTGAATACAAATTCCATACTACTATTTTAATGACGTTCGAGCATTAAATAATCCGCAATATTTTAAAATACAAATATTATTCAGATTCCTTAAAAAAAAATTTAACCGAACGAATAAATATAAAAATATATATGACTTAGAAAATAAATTTTCTATAATTAAAAGCCATTTAAATATGTTTTTAATTTTTTGCGGGAAATTTTTACACTTGCACACAACACACAAGAGGCCGAAAAATTATAGACATTGGATCGAAACACAATAATATTTACTAGCTCAATCTCCAGTAACTATTCATAACATGTATATTTTCTTAGCGAAGTTGGTTAGGGAGGCTGAGCAAGTAAGAGAAATAAATCCATCCGTTAAAATTTATTTTTTACATTAGCTCAAATTTTATAGCTACATTTTTGATTTTTTAATTATATTATTTAATTCGATTCTTTAAATAGTTTAATAACTTTGGAATCCAAAATAATGAACTCTAGAAATGGAAATAACAATAAATATATTAAATTATTAATATTATCCCTATTTAATTTTTCAAATTTGTCTGTAAGCAAAATGTAACTTGCTACATCTTTTTTAGATATATTATAATTATAATGTTATAATATTATTATTATTAGATATATATTATATATAGTATTATTATTATTATATTTATTATTATTAATATTATATATTTATATTATTATAATAAAAAGAGATAAAATCAGATAACACGTGTTTAAAACCAACGGTTTTATTTTAAATACCCCATTATTATATTAAATGCCTACAAATATATAAAGTTCAAATATTTTTATATAAAACACCTTCTAGAATAAGTAGCCGTGAGAAAAATCGAATCCTTTATTGGGTTTACGAATATAATCCACTTCTGGATTCTTCAGATATGACAATGGATGACTGGATAAGAGTAGCAATGGATATTAAGGTAAGACCACAAAGTCCATATCAAAAAATAATTAGTTATAGATGTCTTCAATGAGATAGGGAACGAAGGAGTAGGGCTCAAAATCTTGAAGGATGGGTTGTATCCAGTAGTGTCCTGGAGTTCGATTCATACCGGTTTCCCGATTATTAAAATTTTTAATGAAAGAACCGGTTAACTCTTCTGCTGCTTAATCAAACATGGAAATGAACTATTTGTTAACTCTTTTTACTAAGCAGTTTAAAATAAAGGAGGATGCGTCATCTTTTTTTTTTTGAAATTCAAATATTTAAAAATAGGCTTTCTTAAATTTTTAGTTTTGAACTTCATAAGTTTAAAGAAACCTATATAGCAAAATGCCTGATGATTAGAATTGTAATTATAAAATGTAATTAGGAATTTTCTCTAGAGAAGGTATTGGTAGTTCATCATCGCGTTATGTAGATAAATTATAATGGGACAGTTGTTAAATGATTTTAATGTACATTTACAATAAAACCTTAATTTGATTTTAATAACTAACTAAAGTTACAAATTAGATATTGGATTTGTAATTTACTATTTCGTTATTTTTTGTTATTTTTTTGTCATATTATTTTGTATATATTTCATATAATAGGACAGCCTCATCGCAAAACATTCTTACCAACAACATAAGTAAGGCGCCAGATCTACATAAGCGATTATTGATATCTTATTTTTATAAATCCGGGTTAATAATAATTTTTAATTAATATTAGCTTTATTTATTATTGTAGAGAGAATATATGAATTTTGATGGATTCGTCGTGTTGCACGGCACAGATACTCTTGCTTACACAGCTTCTGCACTTTCATTTATGATGGAGAACTTGGGAAAACCAATTGTCATAACTGGATCACAAGTGAGCTTTCTTTGGATAAAATATTAAAATTTTTGTTACTTTGTTACCTTTTTTTGTTACTTTGTTTGTTACTTTTGTTACTTTTTTGTTAAATCAAAATTTTGAAGTAATTTCTTATCTCTATTTCAACCTTTTCAAATAATTTATTGGAATTACTATCTAATATAGTAATTAGCATATCATATACTAAAGAATTAAAATGTATTTATTTCCCAATAATATAGGAATTAAAGGTTACTTTAATATTTTCTTTGCTAAACCATTTCACATTATGGAAAAAAGTTACACCATACTTACACCACCACATTATTTTATCGATTTATAGACAAATTATAATGTGCTTAATATTTTTTGACCTTTTGGTTTAAATATCCTTTACAGATACCATTATTCGAGACCCGTAGTGATGGAAGAGATAACTTCATAGGTTCTGTGATAATCGCGGGATTATACCCAATACCCGAAGTGACTGTCTTCTTCAATAATAAATTATACAGAGGAAACAGGACAGTTAAAGTTTCTGCTGGAAGTCTGGACGCATTTGATTCTCCAAATTTGTCTCCTTTAGCTGTCGCAGGAATATCGATACAAGGTACAAGAAAAAGATCTGTATAGAATTTATGGCCTTAAAGTTTTTCAATATCACATAAAAAATTTTACATTAAATATTGCTGGAGTATTCTTTAAATGAATTATTTTTAGAAATGGGTTATTAATTAATTTACTATTTTTTTTTAATTTGAATAACTGTGTTTTTTAGTAATATTTAGTACCATTAATCTCTTAAAAACACGTGTATAACATAGAAGAAGAACATGTATTAAGCTATAGCTTAAGAACATGTATTAAGCTATTACATTTTCTATAAGAAACAAGAATAAAAATTAAAGTTTCAAATTTGTTTTGGCCAAATTATTACATTTACCTGAAAAATTATTTGGGTCATTGCTTTCTTTTCGTGGTTTATTGAAATATTTCTTCCTTTTAGTCGATTATCGTCTGGTTTTTCACCCCAAATCAATTGCAAAATTCGAAGTAACGGATCAACTAAATCGTCACATTGGGCTCCTACGCCTATTCCCTTCAATCTCTACAGAAACTGTTCGAACGTTATTACAGCCCCCTACAGCTGGGGCAGTTTTGCAAACGTATGGTTCAGGTAACATCCCATCGAATAGGAAAGACATTCTTGAAATTCTAAAAGAAGCTACATCAAGGGGTGTTCTTATAGTTAATATTACCCAATGTTCACACGGAGGTGTTGACGCCATATACGAGACAGGAGAGGTACTATGGGAACATATTTTATTCTTATCAAACTTGCCTTAAAATTTACATTATATATTTTAGCATCTGTTACAGCTATTTTTTACATGAAGAATACTTATCTGAGTATATGAATGCTTCTTACAATTTGCAGATACTGCGAGATGCCGGAGTGTTTCCTGGGTTTGACATGACGCCTGAAGCAGCCCTTACAAAATTAAGCTACATTACTGGGAAGGATTGGGATTGGGAAACAAAATGTAAGGTATGATATCGAAATACCTATAAAGGTATACAGTCATAAGTTCAAAAATTGAGAGATAAAGGCATTCCTTATTTTTTGAACTTTAATATAAATATTTTTTGTTATTATAATTAAATGATTATGTTATTCGATTATATTATTTTAGGGTAATAAAGACAAAACTTATGAACATTACCCCATTTAGGTTAAGGATAGTTGTGAAAATTTAATTTGATAATAAGATTCATGAAGCTGTTTTTATAAGCTATGAGACTGGAATTAAGTATATGTCTATGAGAGATATTTTAACTTCAGTGATATACTATTTAAATAGTATTTATCACTGACAATGTAGTGCAAGGGTGCAATGTATAATCCCTGATAAAGTAAAAGTGATTTATCATTTACACAGATGTTAATGCAAAATATTCGAGGAGAGTTGACAGCATTGAATGATGATGACGCTGACTTTGGTTCAACTGGAATTTTAAGTATTTTAACGAAAGCTTTACAATTGTCAGATTCAGCAGAAGTTGAACAGGTAAACTAGTTGCATTGAATTGCATTCAAATAAGATGCTATTGCTATTTAATCTGGAAGTAATATGTAATATGGTTTAATACTTTATTTATTCCCTTCATATAGGTTAAAGAAATGATGGTTCCGACGTTGTTTTTTAATGCTGTCTCTAACTGTGACTTAGAAAAGTTAAAAGAATTATTGCCATATGTAAGTTAGTTCTATTTTAAAGTTTCTTGAATTGTTAAAATGCTTCCTGAAGTTATGTTCACATATGCACAATGTAATTATTTTAAATTCTCTATGTTCAAAGATCAGAGATATTAATTTCACGATAACTGGAGGGACCACAGCATTACATGTTGCAGTATCAGAAGGTGATGAAATTGTTGTCCGGTGGCTTTTGGAGAATGGAGCATCAGTTCACTTGAGAGATAGTAATGGTCACACTCCACTTTTCACAGAAGTGGCATTAGCTACCATCAAAGTAGCTGGCAGGATCTGTTTTATTTATCATATAATGTTTTACTTCTGCTTATATTTCAAACTAACACATACTCATAATATTATTATGAAAACCACAAACATTTTCCAATATCACAAGAAACCTTAGTTGCTTTTAAAATATTTAAGCTATTATAAAACCATCTACCCGATCAAGTGAAGTGATAAAAACAACATATTTACTGGCTAAGCATCAACAATCATATAATATAATTTTTTTTGAAACGATGATGTTTAATAAGTAAACTCTAGTGGCTATATGAATGTCTTATTCAGAAGGAAGCACTCCTTTAGTGTTTTATCTAGTTGCTGCGCATGCAAATACATTTCGGAAACTTTTTTAACCTATTTACTTCTATTTTGATCAATAACTTTATATTCATTTCTCTTCAGATTATATTTTTACTCCGCAAAACAGGAGCCCAGTTCGCGGAGCATCTTTTGTTTCTTGGTGAAACTTTCCTGTCTAGGAATGGGAATAATAATTTTGACTGTCTCGCTGGTGTGCGTATGCGCCATCGGCGTCCATTCGCAGATTATACAATCCTGACAGACTATCCTGTAAGCTCAATATAAAACTGTTCATCATATAAGCTGTATAGAGTTCTATTTATTATCTATCATTTATTTAAAGGCTAATAAATTAAAGGATTTGATTATAATTAACAAGTTTAACATTATTATTCTTAATATAAATTCTATATATGCAACAGTAAGTATAAAATTAAAAGATCTCTATATACTTTTTATAAACTTATTATAAACTATTTTATTGATGAAAATTTAATATTACTGAATATTATTCTTCTTCTTAGGTAGACTATGATATATAATATAACATTGTTCGCATTATATGCGTTGTTTTTCATTCAATGCTTCTTCTAAGAAATCATAACACGTGACACTCGTATATCGTAGGCGCGGATGGCGTTTTTAAATGACTAAATAATGATAAAAAATAAGAAATATAATCAAGCTTTTATTTCTTTATTTCATCAAAATTAGTTTATTCACAAAAGTTCTTATTTGTGGCTCAAACACATAAATGGGCATGACGTTAGGATATGCCCCATGACTACTTCTCAATTAGTTGTGCACGGGAAGAGAATGCCTCGTGACTTACTGATAAGATCCCCGCTTGCACCCACTCTATCGACATTCATATGTATAACCCGTACCGCATCAATGAATTAATTAATAATTGAAATAGATCAAAATTACTTTTAAAGATACAACCAGTACCGTTTATTTTACGGAATATTTCTGTCAACTTTAAAAATTTTTTTTTCTTTTTTACTTTTTCACGCAACTACTTAGTGTTTAAGAAAGTCCCTAGGGTAGTTATTGTCCCTATTCTTAATCCAAAATCACTAACAGCGGGGTCATGGATGGCTCTTTACTAGAAGATGTATAAATCCCTACCTTTACCTGAATGTACTGAGGTTAGTTAAGTTTTGTGTAAATCAACTTTAATTACGGACTGTAAGGACCTCGATAAACTCCTATAACTACCAGAACACGTATTTGTTAACAAGGTCCGAGCGAGTGCCCTCCACCTTGATTGCAGAAAAAAGCAGAATACGGCACGGGATGCTCTTAAGATCAGGGCATCCGCTACAAATAAACCGTTATAAGAATCTCTAAGGAGAAAACGTAGAAGGCATTCTACTTGATAAAGAAGAGTAATGACGAATTCAGAAGGGATAAAGTTGCCATATAGGTTCATCCTTTGAGGATTGGAAGACGAAATGTAAAAAACAATGAGAGTATAAAATGAGTGAGGGCGGGAGGAAAGGATTCGGAACTGCTCTTTAAGAAGGAAGCATTTGCCCGTAATTTTTCCTATCCTTTATTTGGCGACAGAAAAACATGGGTTCTAGGCGGGGATCGAGCCATCTGCTTCTAAATGAAAAGGATTCTCAACACGAACGTACGAATTAACACCATTATAACGATTAAATTATAGTGTGGATTCGGAGTCGGACTGGTCTGAAGACGTGGGGAATCGAAAGACGGGATGGCTCTTCTAGAATACGACCGGGGGAATCCCCTTGACTCTATCTATAGAAACCTGGGGTATGCGAAGCCAGAAGGAATGTGACTGACAGCGACCTCATTTAAGATCCAAAAAATGACGACATGCAGGCACCAACCTCTTGAAGGATTGTTGATAGTTCGGTTCAAACGCCGAGTAGAACTGAGTGGCTCTTGGCTATGTTGGAAAACCGAGCATCCCTCTTGAATAAGGGGGGATGCTCTTTACAGTGAGTGACGCATAAACTGTTACTCCCTCGTGGAAGCGAGCGAATGAATAGAAAGAAAAATGGATTTGAGATGCCAGATAGTTTTGGTCTAAGATATATTCGAAAGCGTTATAAGAACCACTAAATTTTCACTGTATGTTTTTGGTCAATAAGAAGTTTAAAAATATCCTTTTATTACTGTTAAGTTATACAGTACAGAATCAAGCTATATAAAAAGGAACGCTCTCGTTCAGATGTACAGTTCACTTTGCAATTAGTACCTGTCGCTAGCGATAGGGTTGTTGGCTCATTCAGTGCTATAGCTGCCACTCCTCTCATGGATCCTAATTTTACTTGTGGTTCGTCTCCGAAGAGAGTGTTGTTTAAATAAATTATGAAGAAATATCAGTTCCTTTCCCAAATTATTAAGTATACAATTTGCGTTAAATCTTCTAAAAAAGGCCTGAAAAGGTAAACTAAGAAAATTGATAGCCAATTTATATTAGCCTCAGTGTATCAATTTGATGGCAGTAACAACGTCTAAACTACATTTCCAAAAATAAATATAACCTATAATAAAGTTTTTACATATACAATTAGACTTTAAGATACTTGGATAAAATATATTATCCTTTTTGAAAACTAATACAACAAATGCAAAATGTAGCTTAATGATTATAGTATTTAAAATAGTACACAAAGTGAAAACTACATTATATTGACTAACTTTTAAGGCTTGTACAATGGGAAACTCAGAAGTGGTCCAATTTTTGCTGTCCTGCAACGTTTATAGTTCCAGTTTTTATATATATATATAACAGAAATTCAATAGGACAAAAATATGGATGTTATGACATTGACCACGATCTATTTGTGGCGGACAGACATTAGAAATGGATTTGTATTATATCTAACATATACAATTATGATATAACAATATTAATAATATTACTAAAAGTAAGGATGCCTATGCTTTTAAACATTTATTAAATGTAGTTTACATTCAAACATAATCAACCTATGTTCTATATATTGTGCTATATATGCCTGTTAATTTCACAATAAGGCCAGGGTATTGATAAACTAATAAACCAATGATAACTTTTAAAGTCTTGTTAACGGCAGGTTAAGCTCAGAAAGTGATTCCATTCATTTTTTTTGTTTTCCTATATGCATTTCTGTATTTAGTAAAGAAACTTTTCATTTTACTTTATTAACAAAAACGAGTCTGAACATTTAACATATACTAAATAATTATGCATTATCAGTTTATAGGTTCAAAGGCTATGTAGTTTGTTAGGCTTATAAATTAGGAAATGACTGTTAATTGTCTTTAATAATCTATTTTCATGTTTGCCCAATGCTCGTTCGGATATATATTTTCACATTTACGCATTGACTTTCTGTTTCTCATCGATGAACGCCAAGAACCAGAAGGATATTTCGAGAGACTTCCGACGGCACCGCAGATTTTTTTAAATTGCTTCTTTTTAAATGAAACATTAATGGCATTGGACCAACTTTTATTTCTTATTTCCGTAAAGTAAAGATCTCGATCTTATATTAATTAGAAGTATTTTGAGTGAGATTTTTTTATACTAAAAAGCCGATTTTATGCAGTACTTTGTTAAATATTTTGTTATTTTATCTACGCGGCATAAGTAGTTAACTTTTCAAGTCGTGAAGACCTCTATTCCATCTGAGGTAGGGAGTGAATCACTTTCTTTAAGATAGAAAAGGTTTTAATATATTATGTAGGCTTCCTTTAAGCTCTGTGATATGATATAGAAGAATCGACATGGATGACTGCTCTGTGTTATATGAAAAGTATTACAAAGGCACCCTCGCTGATGAACTTGGAAAGTAGTAAGATGAACTTCTCTGTTAATGATTTTTTGAATTTGAAGGTCATATCCCGCGTAACAGTTTGTTCGGATTGTCCTGGCGTGATATGGCCGAATAAGAGCTTCTTAGGTGTCAGAGGATCAGACAGTTGTCACTGTTGAAACATTTGGTTGTGTGAGTCATTACAAAAGGTTATATAACAACGAAGCACACACTGCAATTTGTAAAATCTTCGATAGAGCATCACAGTCCTATGAAGTCTCCATTTTTGAACAACTGGAGGTAACTGTTGTTTTGAGTACTAATTACATATTTTATTGTCGACTACTGTGTGAAAATGGTTTAATAGAAATACATTCTGAGATCACAGGAGTGCATACGACCATAGCGCTCACGCTTAGATTGGATGACCGGCACTTCGGTGAATTGTAAGCATTGTATTAAGTGTAAAAGACCATTCGTGCACCTAAACTGAACACACTTTTAGGTTTCGCCTTGTGTGGTTCTCTTGATTGGGGCGGGGATGGCTCTTATAAGAAAAACTGCCCCCCACGCTCCTCTCCACCTCGCTCTCTCACAACCTCAAACCCTCAGCCACCCCCGGCACAATACCGCAACAAACTGTTCGCACCACCACGCCATTCGATTACACAGCACGCTCCCTCACACAAGGCATCCCTCCTTGATTGAGGGCGGGGATGCTCTTTAAGAAGAGGGGCATTATGCTTTTACTTCTCCCTATAATAATCTCTATTTATTGCAATGGGGCTTCATTAGCTAGAAAAAAAGGAGTATTAGAGGATCGCGTTAACTTTTTCTATAAAAGAAATCACTCCGGCTTTCCAGTCTCTAATGTCAAAATATGTCGGAAAATATGTTTTGTTCAATGCTCTTTAGGAGTAAATAGATATTAGTATTCCATTGCGTTTTCTCCTTACCTTCGAATATAGACAGATGAGGTGAAGATGACTCTTTACGATGAGCATTAAATAATTTTAGCTCCTCGTAAGGACAATCGTCGTTATTAGCGATATGAATGTAAAAAAAGCACAAAGTGATTAAGAAAATTATTGATATTTCTGTGAAAGGTCTTTGAGATTACCATTTGGTTTCTGAGAGAGATTAAGCATTGTTTGAAGAATAATTGCTTCTGATATTATCTAATTGTAACTATAAAATATTATGGGAATACACTAATAACATAGTATTAGTTCAGTTAACCAGGTGCCGTGTGAACTGGAAATTGACGGCGTAAGTTCACTCCATGGATGAGGGTGTCCTGGGCCCGGGCCAAGTCACTGTGTTTGGCTCTCCTCCTGCCTGAGCCATACTCTTCTACCTTTTCTTTAGCGTTATATTAATTCATTTCATATTTATATATTTTTAACTAATCAAAGTACAAATGTTATGAGTCTTGCACAGAGAAAAATGGGTAACTGTCAAGAGTCATGAATTTCGGCTCTAAAAGATGTATCAGCATCGAAGCAATTACACAGAAGATGCACTACCTAGGCCAATACAAAAAATATAGTCGCTGTTAATAATGAAACTAATTTGAAAATAAATATAATTTATAATATTGAATATTTTAATCGTAAGGAAACTGATTGAAAAGTAGATTAATAATTTTTGTAGAATTACTTAATTCCACTCTTTCTACACTATTTGAGTAAATTTATAAATTGACTAACTTAATGCAGAGTAGCCTCCACAATTTATATATGTATGATCTTATAGATTTCAATGTTATATAATAAATATGAACTTAGATCGCATGAAAAAGAAAATAAAAAGACTGCGCTGTCAGATCTATTTATACTTGTCACCTACATAGTGCATGATTAACCAATAAAACTATTAGCAAGTACCTCGGGTATAGACATTGGAGTAGGATTTATATAAATATAATATATAAAATATTATAAATGGAATAGGTACAGTACTACAAAAATCAATACTGTTATGAATATATCAGAATAGTATTGATATATTTCTTACATTACCTCGGGTGGTAAAAGGGTTTAAAACCTAAATAGTTTCCGCCATAATTGGATAAAAACCAGTTACTAATAAGATAATATATGGCGTTTGAATGTTACAAGCTCAAAACATTAACAAAAGAGAGCATGTAATGTAAGAATGAGCATAGCATTTAGTCTAGTATCAGGGTGCTGAAGAGAAAAAGGATAAGAAAATAAGGAAAGATGAATCGAATGTAGTCTTTTCTAAGCAAGGGTTATACAACTTGAGAGTCTGAAGAACATAGTGTTCATTGCAATAGCGACAGTATGCAACATAGTTATGAAACAGTTCAACGGGCAGAAACTAGTTGGGAAAAGGTAAGCGAGAGTGGAAAGTTGATAGGTGGGAAAACATTACATTTCAGGAGAGGAAGATTTTTTACGATACGATATGATATATAGATACATAATACATACATGGATATATATTATATTATATATAATATATATATATTATATATATATATATATATATATGATATATATAATAATATAATATATTATATAGTATATATTATAATATGATATATATATTATATATATATATATATATATATAATATATATATATATATATATACTATATAAGTGCTGTTACACAAAAAAAACCCAATTTTCAGTTTTTTGGTATTAAGTATTAATATTTTATATATTAGACTTTATATTAATTTCTTATAATGGCTAGGCCTAGGGCTATATATCCCAGGAAAAAATTATTTGTTTTGCTTTAATATTTTATAATTATTTAGATCCAAAAAAAAAAAAAAAAACCAATGTTTACAAAAAAAAACCAACTGTAACTGCTATTCCGTTGTTTGGCAACAACGGTTCAAGAGGACAAGTGTCATATATGCCCGAGTTAAATCTTTTTTAAGCATATTTATGAAAAATATATTAAAAATAGTAAAAAAATAGTAAAATTTAATTATTGAAAATTAAGATACGTCAACCAAGCAATTTAGCAAAAAAAAATCGCCTTTTTTGTTAAGTAACTGTAACTTAAAAACTATAACACTTACAGAAATTAGTTCTG
>JABUQX010037970.1:45000-75000 GCA_015478945.1 Trachelipus rathkii
TGAATTATTGTGACTCTTTCCTATGATAGGATTTAAAGTTTAATCGATGATTGTGTGAAAAACAATAGTATTTGAGTGAAGTCATTTTAAATTCTTTGTACCAATATTCATAGAAACGGGAGATCTTTTATTTATTTGTTCTATTATTAAATTGTTCAAAGGTTTGATTACAAAAATAAATCAGTCATTCAAATAATTTAACCGGTTTTATTTATACAAGTTTAAACTCTGTTCCTCTGTAAAGCAGTTATTTAAAAACCATAAATCATTAGATATAATAAACTCTTGATTCGTTTTTTTGTATTTATTTGTTTATTATTCATAATTAGCAGTTTTTGTATGCCAGTATCAATATTAAAATTAATATTGCTATTACATTAGGGAAAAAATACTGTAGTTATTTTTTGGGATTGTTTCACTTTTATTAAAATTAAATTTATTAAAATTTATTTCAGAAAGAAAAACCTAAAGGAGACCCAGTTAATTTTAAAGTCGTTTATATACAAACCAAATATTAGACATAGAATTTCCGCTTGAAGGAACAGTTAAGCAACTCAAAGACCATTTAGCTCCTATTATAAGTAAGGCTTATTTGTAATGGACTGTTAAATAGTTCTTGACATTAATTATTAAATGCATATTTTTAATTTTCATATATATAATATATATATATATAATATATATAATATTATAGTATATATATATATATAATATATATATATATATATATAATATATATAATAAATATATATACTATATATAATAATGAGCCATTGGTAATATTGAAATCTTGAGGATTACAAGCAATAAATAGGAGGTAAAATCCAAATAATTAAGTTCATTAAATAAATCTTTTTAACAATAAATTAAAGGCATGAGCTTTCGGTCTAATGGGGACCCTCTTTCAGATGCAGTTCTTTTTATTACTAAAATAAAAGAAATAATAAAATTAAAATAAAATTAACAAAATATATCCAGTTTTGGTCCAGAATATTGAAAAGGTGAGGAGATGTAGATGTTGATCATGAATGGATCATTGAAAGTCGTTTTTTGTATATTGAAAATATAGATAGTTATTTATGCAAAAAAATTCCGTAAATTTCTAGGTGTAAAGTTCTATGCCAAGTGGTGATCTGTGATTTGTATTGAATTGCAAATATAAATGTTTAGTTAACCAGTATAGTAGTTTCGTTTCTAGATTTTTAATTCTAATTGTGGTAAATATTCATATTTAAAAAGATGTCAGTCACATTCCAATAATAATAACCTTTGTCAACTTTAATTTCACTTTTTGATTTATAACTTGGAAATGATTCCTTGCAAAATTTATTTGGTCCATTATTTTATATTACGTGAATCTATTTCAGAAATATCGACATACTTCGCTTGTGTATCCTACAGGAAAACGGCGATTATGTTTAACAGATAAAAAAAAATCCCTGCTTTCAGGTAATTTAAAAAATGGTATGTGTATAAATATAAATTGGGTGTGAGGAAATCAAATTGATTTCAGATTGAAGGAAAGTAGGGGAACAGATTCTAAGGGCTCTAAGAAAGAGAGAGGAAAGTGTACCAATTTTAGTTTTTAGAGGGGTAATTGTAAAACCAATGAAATGTAGTTGAAATAAGCATAGGTTTCCTGTAAACAGAGAATTGTATGATGTTAGGAGACCGTCATCAAAGTGTCAAGGAAGGGAAGGGAGTTATTAGCTGAAAGTTCAAAGGTGAATTTTGTTAGGATTTTGCGACCGTCTCTCTCAATACCAACACTACTGACATTCTTAATCTCATCAATAACATACATCCTAACATAATTCACCTTTGAACTTTCAGCTAATAACTCCCTTCCCTTCCTTGACACTTTGATGACTTGGTCTCCTAACAACATCATACAATTCTCTGTTTACAGGAAACCTACTGCTAACCCCAACTACATTCATTGTTTCTCTCCCACCCCTCTGATGGCATTCTTTTTGCCAACACCTTTCCTCTCTCTTTCTTAGAGCCCATAGAATCTGTTCCCCTACTTTCCTTCAATCTGAAATCAATTTGATTTCCTCAACATTCACAAAACTTTCCTACCCTCATTATATTATTAATTCTGCCATTCATAAAGCTAAAATCACTTTCTTCACCAATCCTATTAAACCTGTTAAACCTAATACTTCTACCTTCCTCTACCCACTTCTGCCGATTCCCTTACTCATAAACTCTCCCCTAAATCTATACACTTTTCATCTTCTAATACTCTTCCTTTAAAGATTATTTAAACCTCATCATAAACAAAACACTAACACTTCTCAATGTGTCTATAAAATCCATGCGGCTGATTGCAAGCACATTGGAGAAACTCAGGATTTTTCTCGCCGTAATTACCAACATAAATACGGACCTCCAAATGGATAACCCCAACTCTGCCCTTACTCTACACAGAACTTCCCACAATCACATCTATACCCAATCACATGACACCCATCATTGGCATCGAAAACTAATACCTAACCTACCTACGAAACCATAAATAACTCAATAATCCCTCCATCCATACACAAAACAAAGACTTTCAAATAATCCCATCATGAACAACATTCTACACTGCTCACCTTTTTTCAAAAAATCACTTGTCAAAAACTTTATTGATATTTATCTTTTGTTAATTTTATTTTGTAACTTTTGTTATTCATTAATTTAGTTTTAAAAAGAACTGCATCTGACATAGGTTCGAAGCCCGAAAGCTCATGCCTTTAATTTATGATTAAAAGAGAATTTATTTATGAACTTATTATTTTGATTACCTCCTATTTATTTGCTGTAATCCTCAAGATTTCCTACCTACGTCTAAGCTAAGATTACTATATATTATATATATATATAATATATATATTTTATTATTTATATAATATATATACATATATATATATATATAATATATTAATATATATATATATATATATATATATTAATATATATATTATATATATATATATATATATATATAATATATATATATAGATTTTTCCTTCTTCTTCATCTTCCTCTTCCCCAGACTGGGGGTAAGGTGGCGTATCATGTATCGGAAAAGAAAAGCAGATAGAAGAAATGACAAAAGTCGAAATAAAGCCCAGCCTTAACGCCCCCTCTGTACCATTTAATTAGTGAGAACTCATTACAGACAGAAATCAACCCTAGAGCTTCACGGACCGCGACGGCCCCTCACTATGGTAAACGTCAATATAAGGGTTCATCCCTTGGCCCAGGTTGGACCACAACCATACACCCTCGCAAAAACCCCGCCATTCACTCCTAGTATGCACTTTTATATTCTCGCCTTTGCCAAACTACATTTCTCTCCTTCAGACATTGTTTACTGACTCATTCCACCTTTTTCTTCTGTCTCCCAGCCGGATGATTCCCAACACACTCGCCACTAATACATCCGCTTAACAACCGACTTCATTCATTCTTCCAATGACCAAACCTCTCAACACTACTTTCATTTCATCTTCATTTACCCTTTTCTCCACACCACACATCTCTCTATAATACGTTCATTTCCTCATTTATCAATTCTTCTCACACTTAGCATGCCCCTAAGATTGTCCATTTTGAATTCTGAACACATGTGAACTTTAGATCTATACTATCTTATTCCAACCATAGTCTCACTACATACAATAACACAAGGTAACAACATTACCTTCATGTAAGACCCTAGCGCCACTCAAGACTTAGTATCTTTACATTTCACCAACGATTAATTTGCCCCTTCAACCTTCCTGCCATTCACAAGCTTTCCTACACACTCTGCATCATTCCGTTCCCTTCTCATCCAACTCATACCCTAAATTTTAATTCAGACACTTGTTCCCGCTGCTCACCATCTAACATACTTCACACTGAGGACTGTCCTCACTCACAACCAATAACCTTACTTTTTATCTACGTTTATTTCAAACCCTCCTTTTTAAACACCCTGACAAATCTCTACCAATTCCTCTCAAACTCTCTCAGATTCACCCACACAACCAAATCATTCTCATAAAATAGGTAGGGCACACTCCACTCATCTCCATTCACCCATCAATCTAACTACCAATTGTCCTGCACCCCCACCTTAATGTCTCATTTCAGATCCCCACTCCATATACAATTGATACCCAGAGACATAACACAACCCTGCCTCAACTTTGCTAATACTAGTAAACCACATCTCTTTTGACACCATTATTCTTACACACGCTTCACTATCGTCATACATACTTTTGCTTCCATTCAGAAGCCAACCACCAAAAACCATATATCACTAAACACCTTGCCATTAGAGCTTCCCTATTAACCCTTGTCATACGCTGTTGCAAATTCAAAAAACCTAAATACAATTTTATTTCTTCTCATTTTCTCAATCATTTTTTCAACGTAAAGATTTGGATCCACACATTCTTTACCACTCCTAAACGCACCTTTTTTCACCAATCAGTCCTTCAGTCACTCGACGCACTCTCCACCAAAATACCAGCCATATTTCTATCCCTACAACACTCAATAAAATAAATTCCCATAATTCTAGTTCCCTTATCTCCCTTACCCTATATAAGAGGTATATAACTGTCTCTCCTCCAATCCTCGCAGAATATACCCTCCATAAAACGCTTTATACACATCTTCAGATTCACACCTTTCTGGATGAAGTCAGAAAAAAAAAATTGGTCAGGAAAGTTTTAAAATATTGCTCAAAAGTCAGGGAAATTCCAAAAAAGTCAGCGAAATTTTAAAATCCAACATATAAGAATGATCCATGGACAAGTTAAATATGTTTTTGATATATTTTTTCTTCTTACTGTATAATATGCTGGAATGAAGATGTATTGATAAGGAATGAAAAGATGGGCATTAATGACATTACCATTAAATCTACTCCTATCCTGTTTCTTTCTATTTTAGTTCACTATTACCTACTATCTTCCTATTCATGTTCGTAGAATTGTTCCAAATATTCCTTCGATTGAAGGTGAATTGGTATATGGATGTGTTTAGAACTGTATGATTATGACTTAATCTGTTTATATCTTTTCTTTTAGGGAATTATACTTTTTGCAGGTGTTTTTTTTTGAGTTTGACGAAGTGATTTTGATTTTGTGCAGTTGAAAGGTATTTATATTTATTTATAAAATGACTTAAAGCAAAAAATGCTTAACTTTAACGACCATGGTTGACGTCAAACTGAACCTTGGTTCATTCTTGTTCAGATTTACAATGTCTCATACTTAATATTATGGAAAAGATTTCTTAAGTCCAGTTAAAATGCCTGCTCAAACCAACAAACTAAGCTTTTTGGCATTAGATTTACATATGACAAACTTGGAATGCCAGGACTTGCTGCAAAGTCAAAATGACAGGAAATATATTAGGAAGATGTCCTCTGAAGTACAAGCCTGTCCAATGGCTCTCATCATTGGATCCTAGTTATAGTTTTTCATCAGCCAGAACAAGGGAAACAAAGATTTGATTATTTGTAGAGGCATGCTACAACAATAACCGGACATCACAGATTCTGTTGCTGAGAAAGAAAAAAGCACTATACTCTACTTGCAGTGAAGCTTCATTCTACCCTTGAATTAAAATTCAAAAATATTTTTGGATGGTTGATTGTCCTCCTAAGAGACTCAGTGAGTTTTTTTTCTTTTATAGCACCTGAGAATCAATTTATGTGGAATTGTGGCAAATTATTAAATTTAGGACTGATATTTTCGCATGAAAATGCGACAGTGGGAAGGCAGGCGTTTCTATAAATTAAGCAATGTTAAGTGGAGAATCTGAAAGAACAATAGTCTGATTTCTCCTGAAAGAACAGTGCACAATGCTATAAGATCATCATGAAAGTATTCAAAGTTCCTATCACTCAAAAATGTTTGACAAATTCAAGAGCTTGCTTCATAGGAGATTATGAAGAACATCTCGGAGTCAAAACAGAAAGAAAAAGAAGAGAATAAAAGATTGAAAAAAATCATATTATCCATTCAGATCAATAATTTTTGAAGAGCATGGAAAGATGTTAAAACTGATGGCTTTAACAGAGAAGAGGCTATAAAATCAAAAATTCAAATGTAGAAGAAAAAAGTAATCTAAACTCCCCATTAGAAACTTTTGCTTTGATTACACGTCGGACGCTATTCAACCAGGCTATAATGTAAAACTTTAATTTATTTTCTTTTGGTATAAATAAAACCTTTTCTTTGCAAAAAATAAAAAAGGGAAGTTGCATCTTAAAAATATAATAAGGTATAGACTGATTACTAAAAAAAAAAATTTTTTAAATTCATCCATTGATGACTGAACAATTTCTAAAGTAAAATTTTCGAATTAATTATAATGTATGAACTGAGTAAATAAATAAGGCTGCAATAATAATTAATAGATATTTCATACACCAAAAATAACGAACACGCTGGTCAGGAAAATTGACAGATATGGTCAGAGAGATCAGGAAGTCGAGAATGCAGATGATGTTTAGTGTGAACCCTGAGTCTTCCAAATCCAATCAGACTAGCCATCTCGCCTCCGTTGATCATTCTAGCTGCGAGTGTAATTTCCGATCTATACCTGCAGATTTACCATTCTTTAACTTCCTCTCCTCTACCCATTACTCACGTTTCTCTCCTCCAGACATTCCTTTACTGACTCAATCCACTTTTTCTTCGGTCTTCCAGCCGGTTGATTCCCAACACACCCACTACCACGTATACATACGGCTTAAACCAACGCTATCATTATTCCTCTCCACAGCCAAAACCATCTCATTTACTTCATTATTCTCTTCATTTATCCTTTCTTCACAGGCACGAGCAAGACTCCCTAATTCGTCATTCCTCTAATTTATCAATTCTCACACATAACACGACCCCAAGATTGTCCATCTGAGCACATTGTACTTTAGATCTATACATACTTCTTATTCCAGACCATAGTTTCACTAATATACATTAACACAGGTAACAACATACCCTCATGTAAGACCCTAGCGCACTCAAGACTTTGTCCCTTTACATCCACCAAGGATTTAATTGCACCAGCCGCCTTCTTACCATTTACGACTTTCCTACTACATACTGCTTCATCTGTTCCCTTTTTATCCAACACGTATCCTAAATATTTAAACTCAGACACTTGTTCCAGTTGTCACCATCCATACATAACTTCACACAGAGGGCTGTCCTCATTCACAACCATAACCTTACTCTTATCTACTTTTCCTTGTACACACCCTGACAAATCCCTCTGCCAATCTTCTCAAACTCTCTTCAGATTCGCCATGCAATACCAAATCATCCGCATACAATAAGCAGGGTACCCTCCACACTGTTCCATTTTCCATCATTCTAACACTTTCCCCTGCCACCCCAACATCTAATTCTTTCATAACCCCATCCATATATGGTACAAATTTAATAACCAAGGGGACATAACACATCCCTTCCTCACTCCGCTATTATTATTATTAAACCAATCTCTTTTGACTCTATTTATTCTTACACAAGCTTCAATCTTCATACATACTTTTATTCCATACAGAAGCCTGCCACAGCTGCCCTATTAATCCTGTCATACGCCTGTTCCAAGTCCATTAAACCTAAATACAATTTATTCTTCTCTAATTTTCACAATCATTTGTTTCAATGTAAAACTTTGATCCACACATCCTCTACCACTTCTAAATGCACCTTGTTTTTCGCCAATCAGTCCCCCAGTCACTCAACGCACTCTTTCAACCAAAATACCAGCATATATTTTCCCTGCAACACTCAATAAACTAATTCCCCTGTAGTTCCTACATTCCCACTTATTTCCCTTGCATTTATATTAGGGTACTATTACTGATCTCCTCCAATCCTTCGAACTATATCCCCCATAAACACTTTGTTACACAACTTCCATATCCATTCAATTAACATCTCGCCTCCATTCTTGATCATTTTACCAGTAATTCCATCTATACCTGCAGATTTACCATTCTTCAACTTTCTCTCTCTATCCATTACCTCTTCTTTACTAATTACCTCATCTCCAAAACACCTATTTCATCTTACACCATCAGACCCACACACACATTCACTACCACCTCTTTATTACTGCCAATGTTATGCGGATGTTCAAAGTGTTCCATCCACGCTATCCTCAGATCATTTTCATCAGTCATAATTAGACCACAATTAGAACAAATTGTACTTTATAGGAACCCACACTTAAAACAATTGTTTATATAAAACTGTAAATAAAATTATCAACCAAGTTAAACGATTTTGGAAAGGCTACCTTTCTCTCAAATACTTGTGGTGGAAGTAAAAATGCAAATTCAATCCCAGACTTAAATTAATACTTCGTTAATTGAATTTACTCTATTTTAATTATAAACTAATGAAAAAGTACAATCGACTTGCTATGGTATTTTGCAGAAAATTCTGGGCTGTCCCTTTGTTATTCTATTGTTAAAATTTGATGTATTTGATCTGTATTACAAGATACTTTATGCTAAAGTGTGAAATAGGTGTAAAAAAAAAGTAAAAAAGGTTAAGCTACAGTATAATATAGAAAATGTGAAATCTTGTATTGTCCATCATGAGACTAATTGTTATTTTTCAACTTCTTTTTTGTTATCAATTTGGTATTGTCACCTTGTCGTCTGAGTCAGAATTTCTGAGAGTGAAGAACAATGTTCTAGCCTAATTGATTATCTTGT
This sequence comes from Trachelipus rathkii, assembly GCA_015478945.1. Taxonomy (NCBI): domain Eukaryota; kingdom Metazoa; phylum Arthropoda; class Malacostraca; order Isopoda; family Trachelipodidae; genus Trachelipus; species Trachelipus rathkii. The sequence goes on from JABUQX010037970.1 coordinate 53,735, forward strand.
ATTTTTCCCTACTGTTACAGGGTAGTTCAGTTCCAAATTAATTGTTATTGCTTCTACTACTAGCATGGTTAATGATTTAGCAATGAAATTAAAATGTTTTCAAAATATATAATATATTAAAAGTAGCAATATTTTCTACGCTAATGAATGAAAAGTGACAATAGGTCACTAGTATTTTTATTTTATTTATTTATTTATTTTTGAAAAATTAATTTTTTTACAGACGTTCTACCAACGATGCAGAAGGTAATGATAAAAGGCCTTGCAAAGGATGACAAAACCCTTCAGGAATTGGGAGTTATCAAAGGTGCCAAGTTAATGGTGGTTGGTTCTAAATTGAATGATGTTGTTAATGTTAATGTTCCAAAATCAGAAGTGAGTAGGAGGTTCTTTACTCATTTAAAAAGTTTATATTAATAAGATTTGTAACTTTTAGCCTATATTTTTAGATATTTTTTTATTTGTATTTTGCTCATAACGTAATTTATTTATTTTTTTACTTTTGTTTAATAGTTTTATATTTTTTCATAAACTTTGTTTAGATTTAATCTATTTAAATTTTTTTTATTTTAGAAAATTTGGTTTCATGGCTAATTTAACTTTCTTTATAAATCAGCCTTTTTATATATTCGAAGAATTGGTTTGTTTGACAACTCTAATTTTTTGGCTCCTTAGTGTAAACTGAAAGAAAAAAGATGTTTGGGCTTTACTTTTATTATATTACATAGCGTGTAGTCAAGTGGCCTGATAGAATGTGAAATACAATAATAAAACAAAGGTGTAGTTTGCCTGTTCTAGATTTTGTGTTTCTTTGTTTTAAGAAATCTGAAATCTTGGAAGAATGATTTAGTTTTGCAAACGTTAGGAAATGTTGGAACTTGAAAGCTGATTTTAGATTTTTTGATGTCACCCTTTGTTTGAGGGCTACCACCAGCATAGTTCTGTCATTGCAAATTAAATTATTTAAAAAAAATGGATAGAGTCAGGAATTAAACTAGATAGGAAGAAGGGTTAATACAAGTGAATAGTGTGGTTTTTAAGAAAGTGAATTAGAGGAAGGATTGTAGAGTTGAATAATTTAAAAAGTTGCAAGTATAAATTGAAGGGCTATAGCTAGGGAAAATCGAAAAATAATTACCTAGTGACCTAGGAGGTAGAAGAGAGGTGTTAGCACTTGTTATAGAGTCTTTTGCAAAATTTTGAAACGAAATAGTGAATCTTGCATTGAATGAGAGACAAGTTGGAATAAAACTTATGAGGATGGGAAGAAATGATTATGGAATTGTTGAATTTAAAGAGGTTATTAATGAATGATCTTGTAAATTGAATGATGTTAAGTAATAAGTGGAGAAAGGAGAAATGTAGGGATTTAAAATCGTGACATTATATTGTGATGAATTAGTACGGAAAGTAGATTTATAATAGATGAAACGGAGAATAAAAGGTAACAAAATTTGTAACATTGTGAAACTTGATGTTACCAACATAATGAGAATTTATTAATTTGGAAAATATCAAACCTAGCAAATCTTGTAAGTAGGTGGAGAGTTAGCTGGATTGATAAAGTGTATAGGAAGGCAGAGATATTGTCAGTTAAATAGTTATGTAGGAGGAAGAACCTTAATATTAGAAACATGTAATAGAAGAGATTGAAAGAAGTTAATGCAGATTTTAAGTTACTCTCTGGATTGAATTTATCTTTGGTTGTTAGGGGTGTACCGGAACTGAAATTTTCAGTTCCGGCCGGAACCGGAATTAGCCGGAATCACAAAAAAAATTCCGGCCGGAATTCCGGTCGGAACCGAATTTCCTATGAACTTTCGTTTTAACTATAAAAAATGTAAAAAAAAAAATATTTTATAAACTTTCAACATTAAAAATCTTATGCATTAGTATAAACGCCCACTTCATGAACATATTGGAAAAATCATCATCAAAGGGAATATTTGGAAGTCCAAAAATTTTAATAGTAAAAGGGAGAGTCTTGTATTTTCTAGAACAGGGGAAACCTCAAAAGAGCAATAGATCCAAGCCGTGGGATAAGTGAGTTTTGAGTAGAGTTTCTCCCCAAAAAAGATTTGTCAAATCAATGACCCCAAATCACAGAAAATAATGAATTTTATCTCAATGAGTAACCAGCCATTCGCAGTCACTGAAGAGCAGGAATTCATAGAACTTATTGCCCATCTTCAACCAAAATATCTTATTCCTAGTAGAAAATATTTTGTAGGAAAAATGTTACCAACTTCATACAGGAAATTATGATCAGCAGTATTTGAGAAGTTCTCTAAGGCTGATCAGATATAATTTATTACAGATATATAGAGAGCTAAATAATTCAAACGAGTCATTTATTTCTTTAACTGCCACTCTGGCTTACCAGCGAGTTTAAAAAAATGGACTGGTACTCCATTGCAAGATTTCCCAGGTTCTCATTCTGGAATTTAAATACCACTATGAGTTTTGAAATTAGATGAAAAATTGGGAAATTCCTCCTAAACAAAATCCATTTGATCCTTCGAGATGAAGCATATAACATGAAACTTGGAACTAATTTAGCAGGATACACAAGTTTTTCTTATTTTATTCATAAACTTCAATTTGTTATTAAAGATCTTATTTTCTCAAAGAACAGTGTGATTTAATAAAGAAAAGTAGGATATTTATACACATTACAATCATTCCTGTTTTTAAGCTGTAATTGAACTTTGAAAGAATACAAAGAGACTTAATTGGATCCACATCACATCTTGCAAGCCCACGTATGCCAATTCAAAGATATTAATACAGGTGGAATAGCACATATTTGATTCTAAAAGAATTGAAGATGTTTGAAGAAGACCTCTGCAAGTTATATATTATAGAAAAACCCCGCCCCAAAAAAATTCAGATCATTTAAAGCTTTGGACTGTAAATGAAATGGCAAAATACTTGAAAAAATTTCTTTAGAGTTTTCTTCAAGTATTTCTCATGGTTATGGAAACCTATAAGGCAAAATCATTATATCATCAATTATTTTCATATTTGAGCTTTCCAGCATATCTCTCTCTCAAACTCCGAGGATGACAGCAGAGTTCAGACTTTAAAAGAAGAGCTAAATAAGGAAGTATCGTTTTTAGATTTATGAAAAAATCGGTTTAACTGATCACTTTGAACCTATTTTATACCAAACAAGATAATTGTTTTAATTACTGTAGTAGACCCAAAATACAAACTGACTATTTTTATGAAAAGAAGAGAATTGAGTAGAAAATTTAGGCTTGAAGAATATGCAAATAATTAAGGGTAGAAAGTGATAATAGTAGAAGCAGTCAGAAGAAGGTTTCAGGCGATGAGTCATCCATCCATTTCAGAAACCGAGCATTATCTACAACTGAACTTAGATTTGCCAGGTTACCTCAAAAAATCATCAGGAGCAGTTAGAAAAGAAAATTACTGCTAATTTAGCGACAGTTTTAGTAGTTTAGGAGAATTCGAATGTGAAAGCGAGTGAGTCAGTTAGTGGTAAAAAGGAAAAAAAAAGAAAAAAATCAGTGCTAGCGAAAAGGGGAAATTCTTAAAGAAATTGAATTTTTTTTGTAAAACAAAATGAATTTCTAATCTGGAAAAAGAAGAAAAAGAATATTTATAAAACCTGAAAGTGTCCAAAGCTAAATTTCCAAACCATATCAGTATAGCCCAAAAAATTAGCTGATCCTTTCCAGTCTCCCCCATATAGCCGAAAAATTTTCATTCTCTGATGCAGGTTGTCCTGGCTGTGGTAGAAACGTGTAATGCTATCGCCCAATCTGGTTTATCAGTTTTTCTTACTTCCCACCAATCATACTGCCTTATTTTGGGAAGTGCTTGGAGAAAGTTAACTTTATATATATATATATATATATATATATATATATATATATATATATATATATATATATATATATATATATAATATATTTTTTTTTTATATAATATACTAATATATATATATATATATATATAATATATATATATATATTATATAATATATATAATATATCTATATTTATATTATATATATATATAATATATATTATATATATATATATATATAATTTTGGAAATTAAATTTGAATTTAATGAGAATATCTTATAATCCTATATTTCGAGGTACTTGAGTAAACTTTATTTAAATAATACTGTAGATATGTAATACACAGTATGAATGCTACACAATACTATTTTTTTTTGTTAAAAGATGGGCTATAGGTTATGTAAAATAAATCCCTTCCATCAAATTTTTTCTCAGAAGTAGATTAGTAATTCCGGTTCCGGCCGGAATTTGTTAAAATTCCGGCCGGAACCGGAACCGGAAAAAAATGTCAAATTCCGGTACACCTCTATTGGTTGTGCTTGAAAATTTTATATTTCATAGACATCAGTTTAATAATAATAAATAATAATAATCATCATCATTATTAGGTGATCAAGAATGAAACTGTTGGAGTAACACAACGAGAGCCTTTATGCAAACAGAAATTGCACAGAAAAGTTTTGGATAAGGGAATACCTGAAGATGCACTTCCGGGAATTAAAAATTGCAAAGTAAGTATTATTATTATTATTATTATTATTATTATTATTATTATTATTATTATTATTATTTAAAAAAACAGCAGAGAACACACCAAAAATTAACCTTTAATGAGTCGACTGCCTTCGGGAAACGGAGCTTCGCCTGCTATAATTTCGAATTTCTCCTTTTCTATAATAATTATCGTGCTGAAAGTTTAAAAAAAAAAAAGCAAAAGAAAACGTATTAAATATTTTGAAGCTTCACCAACACAATTGATCAGTTGATAATTGAAATGAATTATTTAAATTTAATTTCATATATTTAGATGTTCTTATAAATTCCAATGAAAAGTTCACTCTGAAACAAATCCTCCTCTCAGCATCAAACCACCAGACCACCCCCCCTCTCAACACTAGTGGCTTTCAAACCTCTTCTCAAAATTCCCACCTCCAAATCTGAGAGAGAGAGAGAGAGAAGAGAGAGAGAGAGAGAGAGAGAGAGAGAGAGAGAGAGAGAGAGAGAGAGAGAGAGAGAGAGAGAGAGAGAGAGAGAGAGAAAAAGAGAGAGAGAGAGAGAGAGAGAGAGAGAGAGAGAGCCTAATGGTTCGCCTTTCTCTTTCTTCTGCATTCATATCCACTCTCATCATCCAAATAACATACTTAATGTCCACACCCCTCTTCTAGAGAACATCTTACAGACATCCCTACTACTTATATCCCTATGTGTGGGGGAGAAAGAATTGCCCACATCGTATGTCCTGCGTGTCGTAGAAGGCGACTAACGGGACGGTGGTAGTTGGGTTGGCTGCCCACTACCACTTATCTTTTGCCAGGAATGCTAATGCATGCCTCGGAGAAGATCGCGATCGCCGTAAGCGGTCTTCTATCTTTCTGCGAAAATGTATGAATCGGATGTGTACATGGAATGTCAGAGGAATAGATGTTGAGAAGAAGAAGAGAGAGGTTATAGATGTATTTAGAAAGGGCAAATTTGATTTGCTCACTGTGACTGAAACAAAGATGAAATGAAAAGGTGAAAATGAGTGGTGTGAAAAGGAGTTGCAATTCTCATGAGTGACTTGTGGTACAGAGCTATGGTAGATTTTGTGTGTGTGCTAGAATTCTAATGATTAAATTTGTTTGAAAAGGTCAAGGTATGTGTGGTTGTGACATATGGTCCATCTAATTGTAATGTGGAAGAGAGCGATTTTCAGGGACAATCTGAATGATGTTTTGGATGAGGTGAGCAGAAGCTTCAGTTTGATTGTGTTGGGTGACCTAAATGGTTGGATAGGTGATCAAAAAAAGGGATGGTATAACAGGTGTATTTGGAGTGTCGGGAGATAATGAGAATGGTAGGAAGGTGATTGAATCCTGTGAGGAGAGAGGTACGTGTGTACTTTCTTTAAACACAAGAGTAGTCATAAGTATATGTAAAGTTGTTAGTGCGGGCTTGGATGGAGATAAGGTGATAAGGAAGGAAGTGGGTAGAATTAAAAGTGAGAAATTAATTGAACAAGGTAATAAGGATAAGTATTTATGAGCGGTTGCAAGTATATCAGTTGAATGTGAACTAGTTGAAACTGAACAAATCTGGAAGCAAATGAAGGAAGCGCTTGTTAGTAATGCAAAAGAAGTATGTGGATGTGCTAAATTAGGAAGTAAGAATGTTAACAGTGAGTGGTGGAATGAAGAGGTGATGCAAGCGGTTAAAAGTAAAAAAGAAGCGTGGTTGAATGTACTAAAAGCCAATGATGAGGTTTCAAAAGAAAGTTTGTTTGGAATTATATAAGGAGGAAAAAAGGAATACTAAAAGATGCATACGTAGGAGAAAAAAAAAGAGGTAAATGAGAATAGTTTGGAAGGAGGATGAATGGGGATTTACAAGGGAATAGGAAGCTCTTCTGGAAGGAAGTGCGTAAGATCATGAATGAGAATAAGGGAAATATGCTTAGAATAATTTATATGGACGGTGCTTTCGTAACTGGTGAAATGGATGTGAGGGGAGTGTGTGAAGGGAACACTTCGAAAACCTGCATAACATTGCATAATGAAGAGTGATAGTGAATGGTGTGTGGTTTGATGGTGCATGAAGGAATAATTATTTTGAAGATGAGGTCATTAGTAATGAGGAGGTTGAAGAATAGTAAATCTGCAGGTATATATTAAATTACTGGTGAAATGATCAAGAACGGAGGCGAGATGGTGATTGATTGGATTTGAAAGTTGTGTAACAAAGTGTTTATGGAGGGTATAGTTCGAGGGATTGGAAGAGAACAGTAATAGTACTTATATAAGGGTGTATGTAGGAATTATAGGGGAATTAGTTTATTGAGTGTTGTAGGGAAGATATAATGCTGGTATTTTGGTCGAAAGAGTGCGTCGAGTGACTGAAAGACTGATTGGTGAAGAACAAGATGCGTTTAGAAGTGGTAGAGGATGTGTGGATCAAATCCTTACGTTTGTACATATTTTAATGAAATACATTTACTTTCCATTGTTATACTTTATCACCTAGTACTTCGTCAGTAATTTATTTTTTAATCTTTATTGGTATGCCTTCCCAGTGATGTCTTTGTTAATTAAAAATGATTTTAATACGATATTTCTTGGTTTATATTTGTGATTAAATTGTAATTCAAATGATTTATGATTTTTTTTTTTTTTTTTTTAAACTGACAAATTTATAATATTTCTGGTAACGAAACTTAACCTAACTTATCCTAATTTGCAATGTTAAAGGAAAAAAGGTAAATCTAGCAAGAGGTTGACAGAAAAAGTGCTATATATTTTGCATTTAATTTTTTTTTTTTTTCAAATCACTTAAAATATTCTTAAATACATATAAAAAAAAAAAAAAAAAAAAAAAAAAAAAAAAAATCTGTGTTAAAATAGTTTTTAACATTTTTTTTTTTAGAAAGATTTCAAAACAAAATTTTATGAAGCAAACGATCAGTAATTCTTTAACACATAATTGTATAAAACTCTTTGAAATATTTTTTTGGTCTATTTAAAAAAAAAAAAATTGAACTTTGTTTGGAAAACAGACCTCATATTAATATTTAGCTTCTTCTATTAGAATTATATAGTTGGGACGAAACTCGATGATCAAAATTAGTTATAATTAAAAGTGAATTGCCTCAATTACCAAGATAATTATTAAATTTTAGTATTAATTTTTTTTTTTTTTTTTTTTTTTTTTTTTTTTTTTTTTTTTCAGTAAGTAAAAATAAGGAAAATATTAACCGTTGATGCTGCAACAAGTTTTGAACAAATCACTAAGAATAGGAAAAAAATGTTTTAAGTTTACCTCTCTTTTTTATTATTATTATTATTTTATTAATTTTTTTAATACATTTAACACCACCGCTCACGGGCAGAGCCCTGACCTAGGAGGCGGTGTGTTCAATTTTTATGTCTGAGCAAGACGACTTTGACTGAGCAAGACGACTTTGACTACGTCTTTTAGCTTAAATCTTGGAAGAGTCGACAACAAAGAACTTTTCTCTCTCTCTGTCTCTGTTTCAGGAAGCATTGCCTTTAACTCCTTTGACGGGGATGGTTAATAAGCACGGAGGTAAAGTCAGGCTCACTTTTAAGTTGGAATTGGACCAAGTTTGGCTTGGGACAAAAGAGAGGACAGAAAAAATAAATATGAGTAGCATACAGCAAATTGTGTCTGAGAAAATAGAAGAACATGAGCAATACCATGTTATGGTAAGTATTCATGTCCCCACCCCCTTATTATTTAAAAAAAAAAAAAAAAAAAAAAACTTTTAATGTGCTTAATCCTTTTCTCATACATGGGGGGGACTACAAGAAATCAAACTTTAAGGCCGGCTATCCCAAACCTGTCGCCACCAAGTGTTCGCAGCCAAGTTTTTATTCTTGCCCCCAGGAAGGTAAAACTCAAGGCTGCTACGCAGAGTTTTATCTTCCTGGGGGCAAGAATTACAACTTGGTGGCGACAGGCATGGGATAGCCGGCCTTAAAGTTTGATTTCCTGTAGTACCCCGTGTTACCCTCTGTGAAGGGGATTATTAAGCACGTTAAAAGAATTTCTTAAAGGGTTTTTTTTAATTTTTTTTTTTTAGGGGTTACAGCTGGGTCCTACTGAAGCCTCTCGATATTGGATTTATTGGGTACCAGCTCAGTACGTGGATGCAATCAAAGACACGGTTCTGGGCAAGTGGTAAAATAGCAAGAGGAGGAAAACTGAAGACCCAACACCCGAACACCCGGAAATCACACCGAGAATCTTATTTTTTTAATAAGTAATATATATATATATATATATATATATATTTTTTTACAGAAGATAAACACCACCGCTCACGGAACGGGGAGCTAATCACAGGAGGTGTGCACTTTCAATAGACGGCGTGGGTTAGTTAAAAGGAGAATAAACTCACATATATAGCCAGTAGTGCTTAACAACCTTCTTATATATATGCTGCCCATTCCTTGCTGCTGCTGCTTGCTGCTGCTATGCTGCTGCTATGCTGCTGCTTAGCCAACGCCTTGCTGCTGCTTGCTGCTGCTGCTGCTGCAACGGCTGCTACATGCCTGCTGCTGCTATACTATATATACTGCTGCTATATATATATAACAACTTATGCTGCTGCCTGCTGCTGCGTAAAAACCAGTAATTGGAGGCCCTAAATCGAGGGAGAGATAATCCTGTAACGGCTTAATTATAATAATAATAATAATTTGTTTAAGGGCATTGGAGCATTACTTGAAAAACAAGTTACATGTGCAACTGCTTAACCAGCTATGCGCGCCGCGCAGCCAGCCTTATAACACCGCTCATATGCTGCCAGCGCCCGCCAGCTTAACCCGCGCTCCCAGCGCTTATATATGCTGCTGCTGCTCCTTAGCCTGCTCTGCTCGCTGCTAGCGCGCTGGCACCGCTGCCCGCTTGCTTGCCTGCTGCTGCTTAACCTTAACCCTTGCGCCTTTGCTGCTGTATATATTATATAAAAGCATTCACCCTTTGCAAAATTATTTATTTAATAGAATTATTTTTTGTGTGTCGATTTTGATTCACGATTACATCAGAGGTTGAGTTACCTAATTGCAGGAGTTATTTGTTGCCCCCTCTTATCTTTGAGAGGAGGCAGATAATTAAGATCGAGTGCAAAATAATTAACGTTTAGTGAACAGATTTACTTAATAATAATAATAATCCAGATATCTAGGTCATGCCTTTTGTATTTAATATGAAAGTTTTTTTTTTTTTTTTTTTTTTTAAGGAAAAGGATACCTTTTGTTTTAAAAATTAAGAGGTCTTATGCAACACTGAGGGGTAGGCTGTGGGGACCGGGCACGTTTGCGTGACAACCATCGGGGGCCCCCCTAACTGGAAGGAGGTGCCCAACTTTTGTGATCTAAGTGTGTGATACTTTTATACTCTTAAGGTATTTTTGTAGCCTCTAGATGAAGATTATTAGGCCTTTCTGTAACTTATATAATAATAATAATAATAATAATTAATAATAATAATAATAATAAAATAATAATACTAATAATAAAATAATAATAATAATAATAATGCTTTTTCTAGAAGTATTTAAAGGTTGCGTTGCATGAATTTGACTTGATATATATATATAGTATATATATATATATACTCTTTTACCAACGCCGCTGCCTGCCTTGCTTGCTGCGCATAACAACGCCAGCGCAACCTTATGCTGCTGCGCCCACCAGCACTGCTGCTGCTGTATATATACTAACTCATATATCACTTTATATATGCTGCTGCTAACCTATATATATGTTCCCTGCTATGCTTTCCCTTTATATATATTTACCAACATGCTGCTGCTAACCAACCATACTGCTGCCTGATATATATATATATATATATATATATTGTATATTGGTAAATAGAAATAAATAAAATCAGATTGTCTTCTTTCATTATATGTTTGAACCAACGATAAAAAAAAGTCCATTGTATTACCGAAGTTCTTAGGAATATTATGTTCTGCGTCGTTTATTTTCATTTTTAGAACTTAAATAATGATAAGGAAAGTTTTTTTCCATCAAAGATAAGAAAATGTTTGTTAAGCGATTTGGAAAAGTATTGATGAGGTTTTCAAATCATGATTGTGGGTTTTGTTAATTGGTTTTAATGACGTTAAAAAAAAAAAAAAAAATAGATAATGGTTTTATCCTTCAAATAATTATGAAAATAATTTGCTGTTTTTAAACGTTTTATAGTTGTCTATTTCACCTAAGCAGAATTGTTTTATATAACGATATGATTTTATTTAACTCATTTAATAAATAAAAACATAAAACTTTGAGCATATAGTTGATTTTATATGTACCGGAAATATTATGAAGGACCAGAGTTTTGTAATTTGTAGCAACTTGAAAGGCCTAATGCTTTGCCTGGTCTCTAAATGACATTATGTATGAGCATTATTGTTACGTTAAACTCGGATAAATAGAAACTGTATTTGAAGGAGGGCGCGAGTCGTGACGCTGGATTAGCTTCCACTGGGTCAAAGGCGCTGTAGTGTATTGTTCCTTTTTATTTAGAAAGCCTAATTTATTTATTTATGAGTAAGGTAGTAATTAAACGATATCATTGCATTTTTTATATATAATTCTTTTCTTGTATGAGGAAAGTTTTTACAAAAAAAAATCATCTGAAGACTTTAAATTGTTGAATTTATATTATATTGGCTTTTATTGTTTCGGTATTGATTCTTTGAAAACTAATTCGGATGAAGCAACGTTATCGCTGTTTTCTTTATTTTCAGCAACTCCTGATTCTAAATCATCTTCAAAATCGTCTGATGGTTGTGGCAACTGTGGTTTATTGGTACAACGATTTCCTGAAGTCTGTTATTTTAAACAAGAAGATGAGTTAGATCCTGAAAGTGGGAGTGTTTGCAAAAGGGATTATTTCTCAGAAAATGAAGATCGGAAAGATAAAAAGAAGAAATCAAAAAGAAAGCATTCTGACTGTGATTACAACTTTAACAAACATTGTGATAATGAAATATCTTTGTCCTCTGAAATTAATGATCCGGACATGATGTTTTTGTGTAGTTTAATTCCTTCAATAAAGAAACTGTCTACGTTTCAAAATTTAGAATTTAAAGGAGAGGTCATCGAGTTGTTAAAAAGAAAATTAGGCCCCACTCTTTTAGATGAATAAAGGAACAGATCTCACTAGTCACTACAACTATTGGTCTTTTTTACTTGTTGGTTTTGCCCCGGTAGTTTTATAAATTTATATAATGAATAAATGACAGACTAACCGAATTATTTAAATTTTTTTTTCAAATATAGTTAATTTTTTCGTTACTTGTCCACTATATACACGCAATTTAAGATAAAAGAGAATGCTTAACAAATATTGTATATAATATATCGAACTGCCAATAAAGTCTAATACTCAGTTTTTAATTCTTATTTGCTACTATTTGATTCAATCGCTTTTTGAAAACAATGCATATTAACTATATAAATTGTTTATTTTTAATTTTCCCTTATAAATTATATGCAAAAAAACTTTCCAGCGCTATTTAAACAATTCTATATTTTTATCTTCCTGAGTCCGAATACGCTAATATTTTTCTTGAGAAACCAGTAGTTCATCCCCTACCTCCCAAATAAACATTTGACTTAAATGATCCAGAATATTTGACTTTGTCTTTAATAATATTTATATAATTAAAATGTCTATAAATATACCTAATAATTTACAATACATATAAATATATTTATATATTATATATAATACTATAATATATTATATATTTATACTTAGATATATATTATATTATATCTGTGTTGTGTTGGTGAAAAGGAGATGTTGAAGTATGTGTTGGATGGTTAATCAGTGAAGGGTTTGATGGGTTACGGATCATTATGGTTGTTCCCATGTTAAAATAGTTATGAGAGAAGTGATAGAAAGAAGTAGGCAAAATTAAGATGAGAGTTAAAGTGAACAAAGAAATAAGGCTTTAAGAATTTAAGTTGCGCTCGCTAGTAAATCGGATGAATGTGAACAAGTTGAACTGAACAAATCTGGGGCAAATGAAGAAGCAATTGTTAGTAGTGCAACGGAAATTGTGTGGATTGCTAAAGTAGGAAGTAAGAATGTTAACAAGTGAATAGAGTGGAATGAAGAAGTGATGAAACGGTTAAAAACTAAAAAAGAAGCGTAGGTGAATGTACTAAAAGCAAAATGATTAAGTCTCAAAAGAAAGATGCATGTATGGAATATATATAAGGAGGAAAAAAAAATAACTTTTTAGAAGGTTGGATATCGGTAGGATGAAACAAGAGGTAAGGAAACAGTTTGGAGAGACATGAATGGACTACCAAGGAATAGGGAAGCTTCTCTGGAAGGTAAGCTGTCGAAGGTAGAGAATGAGAATAAGGTGATCTTGGCTGGTAGAATATGAATAGGGAGGTGTGCGTTTTGTAACTGATGATGGGGATGTGATTGAGGGGAGTTGTGGAAGTAAAACTTCGTAATTCTGCACAATCTTACAGTAATTAGATTTTATGGTTTGATGGTGCAGAAGGATAGGTATTTTTGGGGATGAGGTAGGATGTAGAAATATGAAGAATGGTAAATCTGCATACATAGAAAATTCCTAGTGAATGATCAAGACGCAGGCAGATGGTAGATTGATTGATTTGGAAGTTTGTGTAATAAAGGCATTTATGGACGGTATAGTTCCAAGGGATTGGGGAGAGCGGTAATAGTACCCTTATATACAGGTAAGGGAGAAGGGGAAACTGTAGAAATTATAGGGGAATAAGTTATGAGTGTTGTAGGGAGAATATGCTGGTTATTTGACGAAAGAGTGCTCGAGTGAGCTGAAGACTGATTGGAAGAACAAGTGCGTTTGATGGTAGAGGATGTGTGGATCAAATCTTTACATTGAACAAATATGAGGAGAAGAAATAAAATTGTATTTAGGTTTATGATATGAAACAGGCGTATGAAGAGTTAATAGGAAGCTTTATGGCAGTGTTAGTGATATATCCTGGTGGTGGTAGTTCTGAATGGAATCAAAGTATGTATGATTATAGTGAAGTGTGTGGTCAATTGGATTTGGTTTATTTAATAGCGGAGTGATACAGGGTTGTGTTATCTCCTTGGCTATTCCAATTTGTATATGGATGGGGTTATGAAGAATTCGAGGTGGGGATGGCAGGAAATGGTGTTAGAATGTGGAGATGAGTGGAGGGTGCCCTACCTATTATATTGCGGATGATTTGGTTCTGTGTGGCGAAAGCTGAAGAGAGTTTGAGAGGATGGTAGAGAGATTTGGCAGGGTGTGTAAAAGGAGGCTTAAAGTAACGTGGATAAGAGTAAGGTATTTGTGAGTGAGGACAGTCCCAGTGTGAAGTTATGTAGATGAGTGAGCGCTGCGAACAAGTGTCTGAGTGTTAATAATATTAGGGTATATTTGGTAGAGAAGGAACCGGATGATGCGAAAGTGTAGTTAGGAAAGTTGTTGAATGGCAGGAAGGTAGCTGGTTCAATTTAAATCCTTAGTGAATGTAAAGCACTAAGTCCGTGAGTGTGTACTGAAATTTTACCTGAGGGTATGTTGTTACCTGTTGTTATGTATAATAGTGAGACTATGGTCTGGAATAAGAGGTATAGACCTAAAATACAATGTTTTCAGATGGACAATCTTAGGGGCGTGTTAGGTGTGAAAAAAATTGATAAAATGAGGAATGAACGTATTAGTGAGTGATGTGGTGTGAAGAAAGGGGTAAATGAGAGCATAATATCAAAGTGTTGTTGAGATGGTTTGGTCATGTGGAAAGGATGAATCTGCTATTTATTATGCGCATGTAGTCCGTGGAGTGTGTTGAAAATCTACCGGTTGGGATTTACGCAAGAGAAAGTGGATTGAGTCGGCTGAAACGAATGTCTGAAGGAGAGAATGTGAGTTTGGCAGAGCGGAATAAAAGGTGCATAGATTATTATGCGGGATTTTGTAGTGCGGGCATGGTTGTGGCCACTGGCCTATATTTTATGAAACCTTACATTGACGATTATCATAGTGAGGGCCCGTCGCGGTATCCCATGAAGCTGGGTGGATTTTCTGTCTTGTGGACGAGTTCTCACTAACTAATGGTAGAGGGGGCGGTTAAGGCTGGCCTTCCCTTTCGATTTTTGCAATATTTTCTACTGCTTTTCTTTTTCTGATGCAGACACGGCACCTTACCCCTGTCTTGGGGAAAAATGAAGGAAGATTAAAGAAGAAAGAAAGAATTATTATGTATCTTACTTCTTTTCCCCAAAACTGGGGTAAGGTGCGTGACATGGCACTTTCGGAAACAGAAAAAGTAGGAGAGGGAAATACTGAAAAAAGTCGAAAGAAAGCCCGCCTTACGCCCCCTTTATACTTAATTAGTGGAACTCGTAGTGAGTCAGGAAAATCCACCTGAGCTCACGGGCTGCGAACCGACCCTCCACTATGGCATGTCGTTAGTGTGGGTTCATCCCTTGGCCCAGGTATGGCCACAACCATACCCTTCACAAAACCCGCCATTCACTCCTATTATTCACCTTTCTTCTCGCTCTGCCAAACTCCATTTCTCTCCTCCAGGCATACCTTTACTTGACTCTATCCACTTTTCTTCGGTCTCCTAGTCGGTCGATTCCAACAACATTCATCACTATGACATCCGCTTAACCAAACGACTATCTTCCATCTTTTCACATGACCAAACATCTCGACGTACTTTCATTTATTCTCTCTTATCCGCTTCTTCAACACCCATAACTAATACGTTCTTCCTGCATTTTTATCAATTCTTATACAGCTCTACCGCCCCTAAGATTGTCCACTGAACACATTGCACTTTTAGATCTATACGATATTCCAGACCATAATTCACTACTATACTTTAACAAAGAAAAAACAACATACCCTCATGTAAGCCCTAGCGCACTCAAAAGACTTAGTCCTTTCACATCACCAACGATTTAAATGCACGAGCCACCTTCGCCATTCACAAACTTCCTACTACACTCTGCATCATCGTTCCCTTTTTATCAACATTATATTCCTTATTTAAACTCAGACACTTTCCAGTTGCTCACCAATCATAACATAACTGTCACACGAGGACGGTCCTCATCAACCATTGTAACCTTACTCTATCTACGTTTCTTTCAAACCCCTCCTTTTACAACCCTATGCCAAATCTCTCGACCAATCTTCTCAAACTCTCTCTTCAGATTCCCTACACAAAACCAAATCATCGCATATAATAGGTAGGCACTCTCAACTCTCTTCCACTCTCCATCATTCTAACACCATCTCCTGCCACCACCCCCTAATTCTTTCATAACTCCAACCATATGCAAATTGAATACCAAGGAGGCATAACACATCTCCCTGCCTCACTTCGCTATTAATAAACCAATCACTTTTCGACACCCATTTTATTCTTACACACGCTTCCTATCGTCTTACTACTTTGATTCCATCTCAGAGAAAACCTACCACCAACCCATATATCACTACCCCCCATAGAGCTGCCCTATTAATCCTATTATACACGCCTGTTGCAAATCCATAAAACCTAAATACAATTTATTCTTCTCCCTCATGTTCTCAATCATTTGTTTCAATGTAAAGATCTGATCCACACATCCTCTTACCACTCCTAAACGCACCTTGTCTTCACCAATCAGTCTTCAGTCACTCGACGCATCTTTCGAACAAAATACCACCATATATCTTCCCATACCACACACAATACAACTACATTCCCTATAGATCACAGTTCCCCGTTATTCTCCCTTACCCCTTATATAAGGGTACTTTTACTGCTCTCTCCAAATCCCTCAGGATCACACCTCCATAAACGCTTTGTTACACAACTTCCAAATTTAATCAATCATCATCTCGCCTACATTCTTGTAAAAAAAAAATATATTAATTTTAGGCACTGGTGTGCCTGGAGGCGCGGTCTGTTCATGCATTCACTTTTTCACCAACCCTTGTTATCGTTAATTAAAAGAAAAGTTACATTGGCGTCTACATTCATAATATGCTTTACAAACCTTTAGGTACATAAATCAAATATGTACAGAAATAAATGTGCCAACCAGCTCATCTGTGTATTCCATACTGTTTTAGCAGACGTGAATGGTTGTGTGTGTGGTGTTGAATGTCTACCACGTAGGACGCCAATCAGGTACACGCAGCGCACATACTTTGTAATTGTTAGCTAAAAAGGCAGGCTCCACAAATGGGGATGTTTGTCAACCCTTGATCTTTGCGTGCATTGTTTTTCCTCATTAAGCTTATGCTACGTTACCAACACTTCTACACCATGTGTGTATAGGTCATTTTTGTTTTAAAGCTTTGCTCATTTGCTTGAGTTGCCAAATACCACAAATCTTTTCCATCGCTTGCGGAAAAGATTTGTGTATTTGGCAAACCAAGCAGATGAGCAAAGCTTTGCAATTTATTTGCACACATGGTGTTACGGCTCCACACAAGATTAGTTTGTCAAACCCTTTGCAAACACCCCATGTGTGTATGGGCAACTTTGCTTATTTGCTTGGTTTGCCAAATGCACAAATCTTTCCAATCGCTTGTGGAAAAGATTTGTGTATTTGGCCAAAACCAAGCAATTGAGCAAAGCTTGCCAAAATGACCCATACACATATGGATGTTTGGCAAAGGGTTCGACAACTTCGCATGTGTGGAGCCGCCTTTATAGCACAAGAGTTCGAAAAACTCCGCTGTGTGGAGGGCCGCCTTTATCTTCTTTTTAAATTTCCATTTCTTTAACTGTGAAGCTCCTTTTTTTAAATAAAGCATTTATTATTTTGCTTTTATCAACTCATTAAAAGAACATTGCAATAATCGTTAATTACTAATTACAGTTATATAAAAAATGTTCGAATTCATGGATATCGATTATTGGGTAAAACTCATTCGTAGTATAAATTATGTTTAATAAATATATAATAAATAAACAATCAATAAAATTAAATTTATCTGACATTTTCGCAAAAATATTTCCAGCCCAACAAAAAAGAGAGAACTTCACAATTATAAAATGTCCAATTTTTACAGAATATAGGTTCGACAAAAGTTAAGAAAATTGCATCAAAAAATATCGTCGTTACATTTTTATAATGTATTTTAAATATCTTGATGGCTTTGAAATAATGACTATTTAGTTCACTATAGAAAATGTATTTCATTTTTAACTTGTGTTTATATTTTATTTAGGTTAACATTATTAATATATTTTTAAATTATTTAATACTGCTTCTCTTTCACGTTTTTTTTCTTTCGTTTTAAAATTATATGGTGGAAATTTTATTAAGCCTATCTGCTTTTCGTTAAATTATTCCCCCCAAACATTTCTCCATTCCGAAGCAAAATGATCATTTTTTTTCTTTATAAATTAATTTTTAATATTTAGAACTTTTTGATCCTGTTCGTTACCACTTTAATTAGTTGTTAGGATCATATAATAGCAATATAAGAAAAAAAAGTAAAAATAAAACAAAACAGGCCCAGGTCCAACCGGCTTTGTCAAAAATATCCCTCAAGATAGAAGAGGCAAAAATTATTAAAGTGAGATTTTTTTTATCAGAATAAAGACTTGCTCTAAGAGCAGGTCTGCATTGGTAAAGGGCATACTCCATTTTCCACCAGGCGGACAAAATGCTTCTCTAGAGTCGGTTATAAGCTTGGATAGAAGTAAACCTGCACTCAACACTATCCCAGAACGTATAGTAAAATAATTTTCTTTAATTTGCGAATTTCAGTTGATAAAAGGGTTAATGTAGAGCTATGCTCAGGATAAAAACCCGATTTTTTTTAAACTATAAAATCGAAGTTTCGATAGGGTTTTAATGCAACTGTGCCACATCATTTTTTAATATATATATATATATATATTATATATATTTATAATATATATATATATATATATATATATATATAATATATTATATATTATTATAATAATATATATTATATTATACCACACACACACACACACAACACCACACACTTAACAAAACTTATAACCTGAAAACTACAATGCTTCTAACTGAAAAAGTAACCTTTCAATCTCCACATCTATTGTGTTACTAACAACTTTTTTTGATAAATTGCAATAACCAATTAGAACTGGCATGTCAGCCACAGTTCTGTTAAGTCAGGTTGAAAAATTGGCGTGGTCATTGAAAAGTGTTTTGCAAACATTTTAGGAAATTGTAAAATCCTAAACTGCCGTGAGATTGTGAGTGAACTATTACAATCAGATAAGAAAAAATGGGTTATGTAAAAGGTGAGTTTATTTAATTCACTTGCATTTGGACTTTTTTCAAAGAGAATTTAGGGGGATGTAAGGAATGAACATGTGTGAAAAAAGATTTTCATCAGGATATTCAGACCGAATGGAAAGGGCGCTAACCAGGACGTTGGGACTAGTGCCATGATGCGTGATTATATGTGGTTTATGATAAGAGAAACCAAATCGGCTCACAAAGAGAAAAAAGCACGATCCACAAACACTTTTTAAATGACAAAGTAAACATGTTTTTTGCATAATTTAAAAGCCATTCTTATATTTTGGGATATTAGAAGGTATCTTATCACGGTAAAAATTTTTTTTTAAGTTTCTGTTTCGTAAATTTAAAACATTAAATAAAAATTGTCTATTATTGTACCTACAGTGTAAGCTATTAACAAACCTTAGAGTGCCCGATAAATATTTCAATAACTCTAAAAGTATCGATGATAGAAAAAAAATTGTCAATTTCTTATGTTCAGCGTTCAAAAATTTAAATAAAGATTCAAGTAAAAAAATTTTTTTTTCTTCATATTCTTAGCCTTATCAAAATCGTTTACCTTTTTTTTTTTTACGTTATGTACGCTTGCAGCTACGAGAAGCGGAAAACACCTTCTTGGTAAATTAAGTTACTCTGAAACGAGCAGGTGAATATTGTAATTATTAATTATTTATATGAACGAAAAGATATAACATAAAAATTAAAAAAAAACATTTAAGAAAAAAAATTGATGCAAGAAAGTGATTTGCAAAAAAAAATTGTTGCTTATGTTGGACTAGTTCGTTGCGCGTCATCTTAATCTTCAATAAATGTATTGAAATAGAAGGTTGTGGAGCAGGTCATTGTGTAAACGCTAAAAGAAGGAATATTTTTTAAGCAATCAAACCTTTTTGGTATACGTATGAAGTTTTATTGGCCATGTTTTAAAGTAAATGAAAGGTAAATATATGCTAATCTTTTTTCAAATATTGTCGTATCTTTTATCAGCTCTGCCATAAGTAGTGTTTTAAAAGTTAGTAAACATTAGTCAAAAGGGTTTTTATACCTTACCTACCTCATTGTCACCCTGAGAAATCTATTATGTATCAGAGACACTATACTTGCGAAAAAATTTTTTCGATCCGGACTTACGTTTCTTCTGTTCTCAGTTTTTTTTTTTTTTTTTTTCTTTTTTTTTTTTTTTTAATTACCACCAACTCACGGGCAGAGCCTATTCAAGGAGGGGGGGGCGGTTGCACGCTGAAATTTCATCCGCAAGCGCAAATTACGCAGATGGAGCACAGACGCAGCTTTAAAGTGAGGGAGGTTAAATTCAGCCAGGAAACCAACAGATGGAAAGAGGAAGTTCCACAGAACAGAAGGGGCAGGAAAGAAGGAAGCACCGGCAGCGAACTAGTTTTTTATTCTACACAAAAAACTCCTTTAAAGTGAGGAGGTTAAATTCAGCAGGAAACACAGATGGAAGAGAATCACAGAACAGACCGGTTGGCAGGAAAGAAAGAAGCACGCAGCGAACTAGCCTGGAGTTACCGATATCTACACAAAACTTCGTGCGCAGCGACCAGCACCCTTGTGCTACGAGGCGTCCTAAATTGTGGACGCGAGTGGTTAAGTTACCCTGCGAACACCGCCGCTGCGGTTCCTATAGAAAAAAAAGAGTACAAAACATATCGCGCCGGCAATGATAGTAGGTTCAAGGAGCCGGAGAACGTACAGAACGCTTATAAGCCTTCTGGCTTTTATCGGCCCTGTCCAAAAGCCGGGTGAAACCAGAGCCCCCCAGATATGAGAACATACTCTTTTTTAGAGACCTGTATAGCTGGAAGTAAACTGAGAAGAGAGGAAAAAAAAGTGCTCGCAGTTTAACAGAACTCCGTTCCTTTGAGCCGCCCTGCAACCGTTGTGATGTGAGGTTTCAAAATATTTTTTTGTTTATGTTTGGGCCAAGGATGGATGTTTATACAGGAGAGACGAGAGACCCGTCGAAAGAATACAAGTTAGAGGTGTTTAGAGGGAGATTGTAGAAGTTAGTAATATATCATCTATATAGCGACCCAATTCGGAGAATACTATCAAGATCAGCGAGAATAGAATCGAAAGGTTAAAACGAGAGGCAATTCAGAAGTAAAAGACTAGGAGCAGAATTGAATGAGTTTAAGAATGAAGAGTCGAGTCATTAGGATATTGAGTGGATTAGAGTTAGATGTGCAGGTGAGAAGATTCTTAACTTAAAGTTTAAGGATAAAAGTAGAGACACTTGCGGCATATTAGGACAGAACAAAGAAGAAGTCGCTCATAACCACAGCGATATTGAGCGACTTGAAAGAAAGCTAGACATAAGTAAGCAAAGAGAAGGAGGGGATAAAATATTTAGTATTTTCCGAAAAAAAGAAAATAAGTT
>JABUQX010037970.1:80000-87500 GCA_015478945.1 Trachelipus rathkii
GGTAGTTTCTTTTCTCATGATGATGATGATGATGATCAACCTTTTCAATATGTTTATGTTCTTTGGGCTTCGCCCTCGTTTCCGATTCTACAATATACGTAGTTTGCTGTTCATTCTTTTTATTTTGTTTATTTTTTCGTTCAGTGTTTTTCGAATTCTGTCTATCTTCTTTTTGTTTCTTTTTTTCTTCTTCTTTATCTTTGCCGATTGATGGGCTTTTATCTTCCTTTTCTTTCTTGTTAAAAGACTTATTGCATGCTTTGGAAGTCAAACCATAAATTAGGCTTGTTGGTCTCTGAAAGAAAGATTGATAACCGCCCTTTTGGTTTATAGTTCCATCTTTGTTCGCTTTCTTATCGTCGCTCGATTTTTTATCACGATTATCCTCGACTTTGGGTTCTTTACACAATATTGCCTTATTATTTTCTGAGTGAGACTTTCCGACTTCAGCAAGGGTCGTTCTTTGAGTTGGTTTTCTTTCTTCCGAAGTAATAACGAATGAAGATTTGATTGAAGCAATCAGACTTTGAAGGTCTTTTAAACTCAAATCGTATTCCGACTTCAATCTCTCAAACTCCTTTTGTGAATTTTTCGCTTGGGACAAAGTTTCAGCAGCATCTTTTTGAAGCTTTTCAGTTTCCTATTGTAAAAGGGAAATAAGAAATTATAAATTATCAATTCGATCAATCAATTAATTATATATTAAAAGTTTCTATATTCTTATTTATACTAAGGTTAACTTTTATTTCAGTAGACTTTAATACTATAACCATATTACACAAAGGGATATATATATATATACTATATCTTAGTTATAGGTATAGTAGGTTATTACTATATACTATAATATATAATATAATAGATATAGATATTATATATAATATGCTATACTAATATATCAAACTCCGTAGGCCTGTATATATTATATACTATTAGGCTATTTTGAAGTTACATAGGTATTATATTATATATATAAAAGAATGGCTAGGTACCCACTTTAATTTCTTATACAGTATGTGAAAGAATGACCATCATATAGCCAGAGCTTCTGAAGCAAGTATAAAATATCTTGACACCTTGTTAAGATCTTCTGTTTGTAAATTTTTATTAATAAATACGGGATAGAGAAACAGTTATGCATGTGGACAGACAATGCATACAAAGAGAGAGAGAAACGAGACGTGGGTGAGAATTAATATGTTATTTGAAGGAAAGGAAAAATAAGAAACAATTCATGTGTCATTTTTTTTTGTTAAAATTTTTTCCAATCAATTCGAAATAATAATAATAATAATAATAATAATAATAATAATAATAATAATAATAAAATAAAAGTCAGAATCACAATTTTAAGAATAAACTAGAACCTCATTTCAACTAATTTTTTTAATATGACTTGGTTCTAATAGTAAAGATTTTCAAAATAACTACAAATAGAGGGAAACATTCCTTCCCTTGATTAAAAAATAGATTCCCTTAAAAATGATTTCGTAAATATTAACGTACTTCTAACAAAGACATAACCAAGAAATTTTTTATTCATTTAAGAAGATCTGAGAATTGGGAATTATTTTTGACCTTGGGGGAAAAAATGGTATATAATCTATTCTAAACTATCTTATCTTAATTTATTTGAATTATTTCGGGCTGGCCCAGCCTTTCCCGGTAAAATGTTTTATTAACTTTTCGGTGTAATAAAAGATGTTGATTTAAATATATGATTCGATATCTCCAGCTTAATGCTTGACCTTTCATTTATTATCTAACAAAAATGCAAGTAACAAAGTAATAGTTTATTTAAGTTGTACTCTGTTAGACTAATGTCCTACTAATACAGGCTTGTAGAAAATATTAAAAGTTGTTAGTGAAGCAATGTTATATACATAAAACAACAGCAACTCACCTGTAAGTTAAGAGATTACAAAGTTGATTTAATTTGGGTTGGAGGCACTATTATTTATACCAGTTTTCTATATGGGCAGGCAAAAATTTCATTAATGGTAGGAATAAGTTTACAATAAAAATTACATATTATATATTTAAGGTTAACTGAAGTAACATAATAACATCTTAGTTAAAGAACATCAAACCTTTTCTTAAAAAATTTAACTTCAAAGAAATCTCTACGATTGCTATTAATTGATACAAGATGTTAGAACAGTATAGTTTGACTTTTCTAACTAACAGGAAATAAAAAGTAAGTATATAAACATCCTGGCGAAGAATGGAATAGTTAGTGTACAATCTCTTAAAATATTGTGAGTAGCTTCTAAGTAATACATAGGGAATCTCATGGGCACTGATATTACCTGACGTTGTAAAACGTATTCTTTTTTGGCCTTGGATGCTTCTTGAGTGATGCTACTGACCGTATCTGACAACTTTTTTACTTCACTGCGAATGACCTCTGTGGTTTCTTGTAAATGAGTAATATCATTTTTCGAAACCTTAAATTCATTTTCAATTTGTTTTGTTCTATTTTCTAGCTCAGCTGTGTGATGTTGTAAATGTTGCATAGTTGAAGAAAACCTTCCTAGAGCTCGTTTGAGTTCTTCAGCTTCATTGAGGAGCTCTTCATTCTTGTCATGTTGTCCTTCCTGTACACCTTTACACGTACTTGTTTCACTTCCATCTTGGTCACTTAAGCAACCTTCTTGGTTTAATGACAAGTTTGTTTGTACGCTTCTATTCATTAAGAGATTATCTAAGGCATCCATCTCTGGTGAAGCCCTTCCCATTGATAATCTTCCCTCCGACGACGCAGATCCTGAAAATGCAGTTACTTGAAGACCTTTGCTAAGGACATTTGCCTTTTTTCTGTTTGATTCTCTTGCCAGTGAGCGAGGAAGACTTCTAAAATCCAAAAAGTCTTCACTGACGGATTCGGAATATGCGGAAGGCAATTTATTACTATTTAAAGGAATGTGAGTTTTGGGAACCAGTTTCTTGACATTACGATGTTCATTTTCGTCATCCAAATTAAATGAAATTTTTGAGCATTTCTGTTTATCTTTTTTTCCTGTAAAACTACTTTGTTTTATTTGTCGGTCAGACCCATGACACTCTATCTCTGAAGGAGAATCTTCATCAGAAGAATAATGGTAAGCCAACACGGGTTGGGAACTGTTTAGAGGAAAAGATTCGACAGCATTGTACTCCACGTCGACTGGAGAGTTTTGCACTTCTTCAGAATCCTCACTTTGCCTGCGAAGAAAAAATATTTCAAAAAATTTCTCCTATGCATTTAGTATGATATAAACATACAATATTTCATTAACAAGAAACAAGTTGAAATACAATTATTTTAGTAGGATAGTGCTTTTCTTTTCTACTATTAATACAACACTACTCATTTTAAACAACAGTTACTACTACTAATGCTAGCACAATCAGGTCCGTTGATGCTACACCAAATTTTATTACTCTACTACTACTACTACTACTATAATACAAAAAACAAAGAAATATTTAACTCTATAATTAAAAATGGAGAAAAAAATAATAAAAAATAAAAAGGAAAATTAAAAATTAAAAAAATAAAATATTTTAATTAATAAAAAATTATATATATATATATATATATATATAATATATATTATTAAATATTATAATGTATTTATATAATTACTATAGTATAATATTATATATAGATAATATATATATATATATATATATATATATTATATATAATATATATTTAAAAAAAATTTAGTAATACATTATATATATATATTGAACTATAGGGTATATAATATATATACTTGAAAAATCATTGATAAAGAATTTAGTATTAAAAACGTTTAACATGCTTACATTAAGGAACACAAATACTTATCATGCCAAATATCACTCGATGACCTAATAATAATAATAATAAATAATAATAATAATAATAATAATAATAATAATATCAATAATAATGAATAATAATAATAATAATAATAAATAAATAAAGGAAAACGTACATACTACACTGAGTAAAACATTAATATTGGAATGAGTTTTACACTGTAGACATGCTTTTCTTATTATAATATATATATTATATTATATCTTATATATAAGTAAATAATATATATATAAGTCTATATCATATATTATATATATATATATAATCATATATATATATATATAATAAACTATTGTATTCTTATAGTTTATTTTATCATCGTTACTGTTGTTTTTTTTTTTATTACTTGAAACATCTTATTGATTAAGCCTTACTATTTTATAATGAACGTGTTTTCCTTTTTTTTTTTTTTTTTTTGTCTTTGTCTAGTCTGTTTCAAATACCATGGAAGACTTTCTCTGATTCGTTGGAACTATTTAACAAGTTTTGAGTAATAGTATTATAAAAATAAAAATTAAGCTAGCTTTTATGTTTGTAGTTTGATCAAAATATTTATTTAGTAAAAATTCGCGAGTTTTTTTTTGAAAAGCAATATCAAAATATTATGTTAATATTTAAATCAATAACAAACCTTTTAAAAAAAAAATACAAATTTATTTGAAAGTAATGGCACCAAAATCTTTTATGAGGTTTCCTTTCTTAAATTTAAGTTTTGAGTTAATAAAAATATTCTTCACGAGAAAAACGAATGTCTATTTATAGAATTGAACAAATTTTATGTTTAGTCGTGCTATCGGGATGTTCAGAGGCGGCCGCTGTGTTAGACCTGAAAGCCCTAAATTTAAAAGTATTACTTCTAAATATAGAGAAAGTCTTTTCTTTTGTGTTTCTTTCCGAAGGTGTTTTTGAGATCCTAAAATTACGAAATGAAAATGTGCTTTTCTTCTTTTTATCTTGTGGTCTATGTATGGTTTCGGATGGTTCTTCCCTTAGAGGAGAAGGTCGCCTAAAAAATAATGCCGATTCTATGTCATCAAAACTAGCATTCATATCATTGTCTGCTAAATTCATGCCACTACTTTTAGAAAGGTTTGGTGAGGGGCTTCCTGCCAACAACACTCCGTCGGCAGTTAGAGTAGAAGCTCGAATTCCGTGAGGGGTCTCTGACCTGGCATCGTTGTCTGTTAAACCCTCCTGCTGTAGAGCAGACATGGAACTTGCTCTGTCTTTCATTATGATAGTTCGCCTCAACTGCGGTGCTCTTCGTCCTAGTTTTAAAAAGTTAGAAAAAAATATACCATCGATTAAAATATATAATGCACATTATATACTGCAAATGCAGTCTCTTATGATAGATATAAAAATGTATCAAAAGAGATACTTTAACAAATTACCAAATATTAATTCTAAAATCACTATTAAACTTATACAAACATATAATAGATTGCCATATTTTGAAACTATATAAAGAATAAAATTGTAAATGACACTAAAAAAAATTAAGTTTCTGTAATGTTACTGTTTTTAAAAAAATTTAGGATAATCCTTCTGATTTTAGTAATCTCAACAAGCAAAAAAGTTACTTTAAAAGTTAAAACCATTAGCACTGTAACCAAATGGCATAACAGTTGACATGAATATGTGTAGAGAAATATAAATCACAGTCAATGAAAGCTCTGAACGAATATACAGCTACTTACGAAACATTAAAAACATGTTAAATATATTTTAAGATGAAAGTAAATTGACTTTAATGACTTTTAGTTTTAGAGTAAACTAAAAATTTTGCACATATTACTTAATGAAATGGTTAAATTTAAGTTTGAAAAGGTCAAGGTATGTGTGGTTGTGACATCTGTAAGTAATGTTGAAGAGAGTGCGATTTTCTGGGATAATCTGAATGATTTGGGTGGGGTGAGTAGGAGCTTCAGATTGTTTGTGTTGGGTGACCTAAATGGCAGGATAAGTGATCAAAAAAAGGATGGTATAACAGGTGGCTTTGGGGTGCCGGGGGAAAATGAGAATGGTAGGAAGATGATTGATTTCCGTGAGGAGAGATGTATGTGTGTAAGTAACACTTTCTTTAAACACATGAGTATTCATAAATATACCTGAGTTGGTGTAGTTAGAGATGGTATCGAAGTGAAAAGAATGACTGATTTTGTGTTGGTGAAGATGTTGAAGTATGTGCTGGATGTTAAATCAGTGAGGGGGTTAAGAATGGGATTATCGGATCACTATGTTGTTTCATGTAAAATTAAGTTAGTTAGGGCTTGGATGGGGAGGAAGGTGATAAGGAAGGAAGTGGGTAGAATTAAGAGTGAGAAGTTAAGTGAACAAGGTAATAAGGATAAGTATTTAAGAGCGCTTGCAAATAAATCAATTAAATGTGAACAAGTTGAAACTGAACAAATCTGGAAGCAAATGAAGGAAGCGGTTGTTAGTAGTGCATAAGAAGTATGTGGATGTGCTAAAGTAGGAAGTAAGAATGTTAACAATGAGTGGTGGAATGAAGAGGCGATGCAAGCGATTAAAAGTAAAAAAGAAGCGTGGTTGAATGTACCAAAAGCCAATCTCGTGAAGCCCTAGGGTGGATTTTTCTGATTGCGACGAGTTCTCACTTATGGGTATAATGGGGCGGTAAGGCTGGGCTTTCTTTTTGACTTCCATCATGTTCTACTACTTTTCTGCTTCTAGAGTATAATACGCACCTTACACCCATTCTGGGGAAAAAGGATGGGTGATGATGATGACTTAATGAAATGTTATTACACAACAATGAAAATCAGTTAGTTTTGTTTTTATTTTTAAGTTTGGCATTAATTGGTCGAATGATTTTAAAAATTCATTTTGATGAGTTTTAAAAATATTTCGGTTCCTTTCCTAACTACCTTTGACCGACTCCTAAAAAATGACCAACTCCTTAATTTAAAGGCTCATATGTCAAAAATTAGGAATAAATTTTTGAAGAAGATATTTTGAGTTTTAATTATTTACAAAAATTTCTTTAATTTATTTATTCAAATCAATTCTACAAAAACTATAATTTTTTTCTCTGTAACTAAATTACATAAGAATAGATATAAATTACCTGTAGGTCCTCTTATTCTGTTCTTAGTAATACTTTCCAACTGAGGCTTTGCGTCCAAGCTCAGAATCGGATTTTGTAGAGAAATTGTGGTAGAACTAATTTTCTTTCCTGGCGGGATATCGGCTGGTGAAACGGTTTTCTTATCGCTATTATCTTCCAATGTTTCTCTCTCAGAAATTTCTTCTTCGCCTTTTATATCTGAAGACTGAATACATAAATAAACAAAAATTAAGAAATATGTAATACAAAAAAAATACAATTAAAAAATATAAAGATAGAAAAAGTTTATGTCCTAGAATAGGCTAGGCGTCGGCCATTTTAAGATTGAAAAAATTGCATTAAAGTAGCAAATTTTTCTCTTTCGCTATGAACATGCAAAAGTTTTCTACTACGAGCGAGGTTTGGGTTCGGCGCCATATTGGATACTAGGAGCAGAAATCGTATTTTAAGAAAATATCACGTCAAATTTAAATTCTATCGCTAAGGGCTTTAATATGTAAATTCAAAATAGCGTTCTCTTTAAACAAAGCTCTATACAGAATTTTTGTAGAATAAATAC
>JABUQX010037970.1:102500-105000 GCA_015478945.1 Trachelipus rathkii
CACTAAAAATTCTTCTCCGTAGAAAATGTAATAATCTTTCTGGTTTCTCTTCCTCTCGTCTTTTCTGGTATTTTGCAAAAAAAAAAAAAAAAAAAAAAAAAATGTCAACTCTACTTTTTCCGCTTTTCCTCCTCTAATATTTTCCGACAACACAACTGCCGTCGAACTTTCCGCTAAAGCTGAATTTTTCACTCAAACCTATGCTTCTAGTTCCACCATAGATCCTGGAAACTTGTCTTTCCGAGCTTGCACCCTACCCTGCCTTGGTAGACTATTTCGTCTCCGTCTTTCAACTTCGACCTTCCACTCCTGCTGGAGACGTGCTTCGCTCATTCTGCCTCTGCAGAAAAAAGGGGATCCCTCTCAACCCTCAAAAACTGTCGTCCTATCACATTAAAATCCGGTTTTTATCTATAAAGTTTTCGAATCTCTATCCTTCAAAGAAAGATTTGGAAACATATTAATTTATTCTTCAAATTTTACCACTGATCAAGAGTATGACTTTTGTACGAAACGTTCTACTGGCGATCTTCTTTCCCTTTTCTCTAAAATTCTTGGTTCTGAACCCTTTGGCATTTAAGTGAATCATTTGCCATGGCGGCGCTAGACATCTTGAAAGCCTTCTTCGATAGAGTCTGGTACAAAGCTTTGATATCCTATCCGGTCGTTCTATATAGGCAGTTGTAGGTGGCCACCATTCGGTCTTTAAATCTATAAATAGAGGTGCTCCTTCCTCAAGAGTTTTGTCCTCTCCCCAACTCTTTTTCTATTTTTCTCTCACCCCAGACTTAATCGCTATGCTCAATCTTACATGTACTCCACTGTAAAGAAGGCTCTTCCTTCATATATTTTCCCCAACTACAATTTACTTACATATTTTCAAACGTTGAATAGGGTCAGGTTTGGGAATTTTTTTGTAGGCCTCTGACATTTGCCCACCAGAGGATTTCATATATATATATATATTATATATATATATTATATAATATATATATATATATATTATAATATATATAAATATATACTATATATATATATATATATATACTATACAGATGGATATATATATATATATATATATATATATATATATATATATATTGAAGATATTTAACATCTTTTCTTTCTCTCCCACAGTTGATTAAGAGTTAGAAAAGCTAACAAAAGCAAAGATAAATAAAAGAAAACGACAAATAAAAACAAAAAAAAACTACAACATCCAACCGAAGGAGGAAAGAAGAGATATCTATTGGATGGAAAACATTAACCTAGTCAAAGGGTAAGTTAAAATGGAAGGAAAACATTGCCCTAATCATAGGGTAAGTCAAAAGAAAAAAAAACTATGTTTATATCATTGGTTAAATTTTCAAGGAGGGTTGAATATAAGATTTGAAGAGATAATAATAAAAATTATTTTTCTATGAAAAGTTTTAAATAGTAATCATTAACGATTATTGTCATGAAAAATTTAATAGTATTTAAATGGTAAAACTTTAAAAGACTATAATTTAGTATTAAATTTCGTGTCTTAGGGGTTCAAATAAATAAATAAATAAAATATTTCAACAAACGAGGGAGGGGGACCTGTCTTGTATACTAATTCTTCCATTACTTAAGACCCAGTTGGGAGTCAGGTTTTGGCATGAAGAGGAGAAGATGGTAGTAATCTAACCGAAGATAACCACAAAGCAACTGATCATCGGTGAGACTTTCGAAGCTTATCCGTTCTTCTCCGTTTTTTCAATAGTAGTGGAAGACATGACCCTTTCCAGACTCGGCAAAGATATATTTGATATGACAAAAGCAAAGGTTATGATAACTACCATATCTTTGTTTTTTTTTTTTTTTTTTATAATATTAATTGAAAGGGCGTCTCTTAAAATATTCATGTAAATAACTTATATAATATATATATATATATATATATATATATATATATATATATATATAAATATTATATATATATATATATATATATATATATATATATATATATATATATATATATTAAAAGTTACACCTCACGGTAATATCCCTATTCTTGGAGGGGGAACTTCTCTAGGTATTTGCTACCTATGATCCAGACAGGGGGATCGAACCCGTTCCCTTCCCTTTGCGACTGTCGCTCTACCGATTGAGCCACGGTAACGGACAATAATATTATATGCCTATTATTGTAATATTATTAATTAATATTATTATTATTGTAATATTGCATTGTAATATTCTCATTAGCATTATAGCTTAGTTATGAGGATTATTATTATTATTATTTCGAGTTATCAATAATTTCTTTGAGAATTATTTTTATTATTAGATTTTTATTATTATTATTATTTTATTATTATTATTATTTTTATTATTTTATTATTGCAATTGTTATTCGTATCATTTTAATTATCACTATAAATAATTTTCCTTATTTTTTATTATCTTTAGTCTTATTTATTATTATATATTATTATATATTATTATTATTATTATTATTATTATTATTATT